>WSTJ01000041.1:0-55410 GCA_019623705.1 Ceratobasidium sp. 428
CTTGTCTACTGCTTTGGGCTTAGTCCCCTCCATCGCTTCCAACTAAGAAGCTTATATCGAGATCATTATTCTCATTAATCTGCGTGATCGCTCAGTTGTTGGGCATTGATAATGTAGAGTCAGTGTATGCTGCATTGGGACTGTTGGCCTCCGTGCTTCGGGTCTCTGATGCAGGAGATCGACTAGTAACGACGCTACACCAGTCGTTTCCGGACTATATGCTCGACCCAAAACGATCCGGCCGGTTCTACTGTGACGCCGGAAAACAACACTTGCGACTTACTCGGGTTTGCTTCAACCACATCGAGATCACACAACCATCATTCAACATATGTGACCTTGAGTCTTCGCATATGCTCGATGCAGATGTGCCCGACTTCGACCGTCGAGTAGAGTCATCCATCTCGGAACACCTGTTCTACGCCTGTCGGTACTGGGAGGCGCATCTGGAGCTTGCGGAACGTCCAAACAAGCTGATGGATGAGTTGTTTTGATTTCTGTCAACACGACTGATCTTGTGGACGGAGATCATGAACCTGAAGCAGAACAGCCATACGAGCGTGATAATGCTGTCTAAACTAGACAGATGGCTTCCGGTAAGTAGCGCCAACCTTCACACTGAAGAACAAGCGTCTAACCTCTACGCAGTCTATTCAGGCTTCGATCGAAACAAGGGACTTGGCCCACGATGCTTGGCGCTTCGCAAATGCTGTTGTGTCAGGACCTGTCAGACACATGACGCCGCATATCTACATCTCCATCCTGGCGCTGTGGCCAAGGCACCGGCCGCTCTCCAGATATCGGCTTGATCACTTTCCTGGTCTTGCAGAGGCGGCTGGTACAGCACTAGATAGGCGAGACGCAACTCCTCTAGCGACGTTGAATGCTCCAAGCGATGTACTTTGTGTTGCCTGCTCACCGGATGGTACGCGGATCATCTCTGGGGGTCACAATGACACGATTTGTGTTTGGAATGCGCATACAGGGCAGCGAATTGGGAAACCCCTTGTTGGTCACAGCAATAGTGTACGATGTGTCGCAATTTCTCCTGACAGCAGGCGCATGGTCTCTGGCTCGTCAGATCAAACCATCCGCATCTGGGACATGTACACAGGCGAGACTTTGGGCAAGCCGTTGGAAGGCCACACCAATTGGGTCCGTTCGGTCAGCTACTCTCCCGATGGTGCGCATATAGTCTCCGGCTCCGCTGATAGAACCATTCGTATCTGGAACGCACGGACAGGGCAGAGAGTGGGCCAACCACTAGAACGGCGCGCAGGTTGTGTACACTCGATGATATACTCACCCGACGACGCATATATTGTATCTGGCTCCACGGATAGGACTATTCGCGTTTGGGATGCACGATCCGGAAAACTTCGAGATCTGCCCTTCGAGGGTCATACGGACACAATACTCTCAGTTGCATACTCACCGAATAGCGCATATAGATTTTCTGGCTCTGACTACATGACAGTTCGTATCTGGGATGCAAAGACGAGGCAGACGTCAATAAAGCCACTCAAAGGTCACACAAACAGCGTATTGTCGGTCGCGTACTCGCCTGATGGCGCTCGTATCGTCTCTGGCTCTGCTGATAGCACCATCTGTATCTGGGATGCAATTACTGGACAGATGCTGGGACAACCACTGAGGGGTCACACCTCCCGGGTGTGCTCTGTTGCATTTTTGCCCGACGGTTTGCGGGTCATATCTGGCTCCGATGACAAGACCATTCGCATCTGGGATGCGCACATCGGACAAGCCTCGGGACAGCCACCAGAAGGCCACACAGGCGCTGTATACTCGGTTGCATACTCACCTGACGGCGCTCATATTGCCTCTGGCTCTAGAGATAAGACTATCTGCATCTGGGACGCATACACTGGACAGATGGTCGGCCAGCCACTGAAAGGCCACACCAGCTATGTACTCTCAGTTGCATATTCCCTCAATGGGACACGCATTGCTTCCGGCTCTGACGACAGGACCATCTGCATCTGGGACGCAAGTAGTGGGAAGATGGTGGGACAGCTGCTGGAAGGTCACGCAGGCGCTGTATGGTCGGTTGCGTTCTCGCCTGACGGCTCACGCATTGCCTCTGGCTCTGAAGGCAACACTGTTCGTATCTGGAATGCCCACACTGGGCAGATGGTGACACAGCCCCTGGAAGGTCACACGGACACGGTATGCTCGGTCGCATTCTCACCTGACGGAGTCCGCATTGTCTCTGGCTCTCGAGGCGCGATCATCTGCATCTGGGATGCGAACACTGGGCAGATGGTGGGACAGCCTCTGAAGGGTCACACGAGCTGGGTACGGTCGGTTGCATACTCACCCAGTGGCACCCACATTGGCTCTGGCTCCGACGACAGAACCATTCGCATCTGGGACGCACGCACCAGGGAGATGGTGGGGCAACCACTCGAAGGTCATACAGACCACGTGATGTCGGTCGCATACTCACCTGACGGCGCTCGCATTGTCTCTGGCTCTGCCGACATGACCATTCGCATCTGGGACGCACACACTGGTCAGATGCTTGGACAGCCGCTGGAAGGTCACACTAGCTTGGTATCGTCGGTCGCATACTCACCTGACGGCAAACACATTGTTTCTGGCTCTTGGGACCAGTCGATTCGCATTTGGGATGTATGCGCCTTGTCAAACTCGGGCAAAAGGTCCCCAGACGATCCGGACTCTATACGCCAGCCACCCTCCCCATCCGATACTCCAGAACCCATCTCCAGTGACTTTGATCGTTCCTCTCGCATCTACGAGCCCCGGACCAAACGGGGGCTCCCTATTCGTCCTAACCCCTCAGGTGTGTTGTCTATCCCTCGCAGTTACTCTAGCTGTCAACTTTCTGACGGCTCAGTTGTCCCATTTTCCCCTTAACGCTCCAGATCCCAATGCTTGGACCTTGAGCGAGGACGGATGGGTGATAGGTCACGACCTCAAGCCGCTCCTATGGGTGCCTCCCGAGTTGCGAAACACCCTCCAGCCTTACAGAAACACGCGTACAATCTCAACAGCAGGCTCCTGGGCGCTGGATCTCAGCAAAGCAAAGTTCGGAAGGGACTGGAAACAGTGCTATAGTCCCTAAACTTTTGAGTGTACCCGGTCTCGTGTTTCTCATGACTGTTTTGTCCCGATTGTTGTATTTATGTTCAGCTATGCTGGCCGATATCTCACGTTGACGATTCTTGCCAGGATTGTCACGCTATCGTCTGATTCATCTATACAGAATGCGATTTGGTGGTTCACCAGTCTACTATGACGTCGGGCAGGATTCTTGATTTTCGCTCGCAGCGATGCGCGACCGTTATCACCACTGCGTTGCACATATGGCGGCGAGAGTTTCGAAGTCTACAGTCTCATACAAGCCCCGCAAGAGTTAGCATAAGGTGTGGCGATAGAGAATAGTCGCAAAGGTCGATAGCTAAGATATTTCCTCTCCCATTCTACCAGCCAGAGTTCGCAGGATCTCCCCCAATTTTTTTATCATCTCATTCCCTATCTCGAGAGCTCCCCTATTATAAAACTCAGCAGGTCGGTCCACATAGCACGGCACTCACTGCCTGAGGTCAAACTCTCGCTCAGGCGTGATTACATCTTTCCGAGCGCAGCAACGTCATTGGTCGCTGAAATGTACCAAAGGTGGGCAACTCAGCACGAGATTGAGCATTGGCCTGGCGCAGTTGCTTCGGATAGTGAGAGTCAGCGACTCATTAACAGGCGAGTTTACCTCGAAGTACTCATCAGACGTCGCGTTGCTTATACCATAGCATGGTCGGACATGGGTCAGACCTGAGAACTATACCAACCAGCCAGGCATGATGAGTGTATGCGTTTGATATCACAAGTCTCATGGTTGGCCGGCGGCACAAACACAGCACGTAACCCCCAAATGGGCTGTGCCGCGTCGACTCTGGCGGCAAGAAGCATGGTCTGCGTCGACCGAGGTCTCTGCACTCGTGCGATGCGTCGTCTCCCGACCGAACCTCGCCCGGCACGTGATCAGAAGCAACGCCTTTCGTTGTAACGCAACCACGCACGACCACGACCAACGACCTGCCAACCAACGCCCTGTCAGAGAACCTCTCACCATGTCGACCTCCTGCTATAGCTTTGGAGCGTCCTCCTTGTCGACATTCGTTTTTTGACGCTTTTGGCCGTTCGCTGACAAAACCTTCGCACGATGCGGTTCCCGAGTAATTCGATGAGCTGTGGGTTGACCCAAACGGTATGATTCGTCTATCGCCGGGCTATGCTCGCCTGCACCGGAAAACTACTAGAAAACTGCTCCATCGATGCTTCGAACTGTCTGCGGCTCGACTAGGGCAGGATTTGGTTCGTCGGCTCAAGATAGATTAAGCCAGGGAGCCGTGTCGCGCATCGTTTAGCCGCAACTTTGGCCGTTGATAGAAGGAAGGTTGGACTCGCATCTAGTTCTGCTTGTAAGCGTGAGTTGCTCCATTTCATATTCATGGTTTTTTCGGTGAATTGAGGCTGATCAATCCCGTGGTTCGTTCTGCCAGTGAAACTCGAAGGTCGGATTAGCTCTTGAGAACGATTAATGGCCAGTCTTCACTACAACTCGACGTCCGAACGAAAGCAGCCTCGTTCGACTAGAGTTTCCATTATCCATCTGGAAATCAACGATCTTCGTACCACGGCTGGCATGGTTGCCGCAACGGCTGATCCGCCAAGAACCTGTTTCCAGGTTCAACTCTGGAGAATGCGGCATCGGCAAAACACTCGGCCCAGATGCTGGATCTCTGAGACATGCTTTTTGGACTTTGCTGAGTGATGGTGTGGATACCGGCTTCTCTCGGGTTGCTGACTGTTGTTCGAACTCGCTGGACCTTGTCCAATGGATCTTTGACTCTCATGCTTAGGAAGCTTACCTGGCACAATCTAGCGGCCCTCTGACGTACACAGGTACATAGGATCGACCTGCTCGTACGGCAGATGGTATATTCAGGTGCGTTCGATCCCATCCGTGCCACTCCAGGCGTCTCATACTTACGTTAGATCATCATTTAGGACGATGTCTTAATTCGAGTTCCGTTCCTGTCCAGCCTTTCCGCCCGCCGAATGCTCGAACAATTTGTGTTCCATCCGGCTTATCTGCCAAACGACCAGTTCTATATCGAAACAGGAGTTCGTGGGGAGGGCCATTCCTGGATCTCGTCCTGGGAGACTGTTCATATATTGGAGGCGCCAAGCTTGTGGCCAGAGATCGCGTTCCTCTGGGGTGAGTTTTGATCAGATTTCAGTGTTACCAACTATCTCGTTCGTTCTCACCCCTGGATTGTTTCCACGATCTGTATATGTTGCTTAAAAGTCGTTTACGTTCGAGGAATAATAAAAATGTATCGAATGATCATTAGGGTGTGCCCGAAAGAGCGCAAGTTGTTGCCAACGGTAACGAAGATGCTCAACGGTGAGTATTAAAAGTTACACTCATAGATTGGGTCTTTTTTGAGGGAAAACTTGACTCTACGTTGTAAGGAAAAAATCTGGAAGCTCTGCTAGGAAACTTGCTGGGAGTTCAGATCGAAGGGCGAAGATGGAGTTTGATCATCATTAGGTAAGCAGCTCGGCACCAAACAGATCCCGCTGTGTTTCGCGGGATCAAAATTCATCGGGTTTTAAATATTTCCGAGGGCTGAAACTGAGAGTGTTAAACGAAAAGCGTCCGAGTTCAGTCTCCCGTCTCCAAAACTCCCATTCACACAATCACACCGATGAACCAAAAATAGCAGTTCTCGCGGACAAATGGTCATTCTCATACTTAGTAGGATATTACACGTGCACAAGAAAGCTGTGATACACCAACGCCAAGGAGTTGATGATGCTTCTCAGATCCATACGACCATCGCCCAATCATCTCTCTTACCCACTCGATCCAGTCAACCGACGCCAACCGTTTTCAAATAGCCCCTCGCTGACTATTCGAACGGGAGACGCAGATATGATAGACGGAACAACGAACTAGTTATTGTGTATGGCGCGTCTGCAACGAGAGGGCCTCAAAATCAATACCCAAGATATAACGCAACATGACTCACGGTGCAAGACGAAATTTCACCAATTGCCTGCGACAGTTTACCATGCTCGCAAGAGCTCAAAGTGCGGCTGTGATCCTAGCTCATGATGGAACGCCAACAGCACCCGACGGGAGGCACAGATTGAGCCGGAAACTAAGAGTCAAGCTATCAGTGAGTGAAAACCTCAGAAAAACATCATTCGACTCACGAAATCAAACGACAAAGTTTGGATCATTGGCTAGAAATCTGCCCCGGCGCATGAGTGACAGGGATACCTTCCGGTTGCTTTGGGATCTCGAGTCCTTGGTGTGCCTGGGGTCAATCTGTGTTGTAATCTGGCGGAGCGAGATAAAGGTTCGAAGTGCGTCATCGGGGTCCATCAAGGACGAAGAAAAGAATCCAGGGGCGTTCATATAGCCTAGTCCAAGGGCGATACGGAGCTCTGGAAGGTGTGGATCGGGCTCAGGGAACAGCTGACGCCGCCAAAAAGGTTGAGTTCAACGCGGTGGTCACCATCTCGTTGGATGTGACGAGGCTGCTTCTTCGACCACGGATCCTGGAGCGACGGTAGGTTGAAACCGGGCCCTGGTTGCATGTTTTCGCCCAAGGAGAACCGTTGAGATCGGTTACCAAAAGAATCGAGACGACAAGCGTGTGAAGGGTTTGAGGATATTCCGAGGCTGGCAAAAGCTCGTTCGGCGAAGCAGGTTTTACCCAACGGAAGGGGAGCACGGAAGCTGAGGGTTGAGTCCAACCGTAGTAGGTCTCGGATATCCGACGTTGGTCGGGTCTACTGGGAGGAGCGGACTCTGATGCCACCGGAAGACCGTACGGTGGTTCGGAGGGGAGAGAGCCCGGAATGTGTAGGTCCAAATCCGAGACCAGTGCTCACGGAGTCATCGTTGATGTTCGAGTCGTTCAAGTTCGAATGAGAGAGTCGTAGATATCTACGAGCGGCGACACCGGAACATACCAATTAGCGATAACGATAGGCAACCAAGATACGTTGCTACGCACCATCAAGCGGCCAGGAGACCGAATCTGGCGAGGGTTGAAGCTTGTTGTGTGTCTGGGTCTGGGCCTCTGTTAAGTGTCAATGGCGTCAACGATCCACACGAAGCGATAACGCGACACTAAAGCTTACTGGATATTTAACAGCAACATAATTGCCGGTTATTACGAGTGCGTATTTATCCAGTTCCGAGGCGTATGTGATGGTGGGCCAGCCAAGGCGTCGTATTCTAGGCGAGAGGTACTGGGGGTATCGATCAGAGCCGAATTGATGAAGCAGTTCGTTCATCCAGCGCCATAAATGAGAAAATGGGATACATCGGAGCAGATTTTCTAGGCAGGAGGTGCCGGATATAGGTACTCGGGGTCAGGCCAGGGGTGGGAAGAACATTGTACGATATTAACCAGCTGATGATCGTAGTTGTGAGGGGTCACGGCTGAGCGCTTGCAGAACCCTAGTGTTTGTGCTGGTTTGCAATCATCACAGAGACTTGTCTTTCTGAACGACGTCACCCCGGACTCACATCCTAACAACCCGACATCCTTCTTGTCTCATCCGGGAGCGACGATTCATATTCGATCTCATCCGCCCCTCGGTCATTTAACAAGATCAATGGGCCATCTCTAGGAAGGTGCAAAAGTTTCTTATCATTGCTGTTGACGACAAAACGGCTAAAACTCTTGACGAACTAACTAGCGTCTCTTCATTCCATTCACGAATCTTCAACTCCTTCTCTTCCCTCGGTGTGAGCTAGTTGTCTTCTAGAAACGAACTCTGCGGATACCCCGAACCACCCGGGACTCGAGAGCGCGAGTCGGATCATCGATCAACGAGAGACGAAGAACCAGGCGCCGTGCCACCATTGGAGCACAGTCTTAGACGAGCCAGTTGATGATGCAACGATTAGCTCTGATTCATCCATCGACGGTGGACGCGCAGCTCGTGCCGCAGCCGACGTGCCTGGGGGCAGACAGACTTGGGATGATGCAGACCATCTGCGCGGTGGATTAGCTGCGTGAGTTCTCCGTTATATTTAGCAACCACGAGCTAATCGAGATGTCGAGCTAATCGAGATGTCGACTAGACGAAAGGCAACTACGTCGCTCTGTCCACATCGCCCGATGTCAAACCTCGGCGCTGGGCAATTTCCCCGTATCCCTCCTGTCTGCAAGAGTTCCAGGCAAACGAACACCGACGTAGCCAAACCTGACCGGGGTACGTCGGCAGAACCGTGTGCGGCGGTGCGATCTCTACGCTGGTCATCACCGTGGCTGTTTTGAGGTAGGAGACGTCAGGAACCACATCGGAGATTAGTTTGATCGGGATCAAAGTCTGACGGGCGGCAGTGCAATTTCTTCCTGCGAACATACCACTACAAGGTCTTTCTTCCACCGATCCCGTTCTTATATACGTTTGTCTCCGCGAGCAGTCCTCTCGCCTACGCGTCCAGATTTCTTCTCCTTGATCCCCACCCAAGGCTTTGTTTTCGATAAACCGTTCGGGACGTCTCGCTTGCATTCAATAACTCTGGTAAAAACATATTCAGTTGGCCGTCCCTTGCTTACGAAAGTTTCGCACGACGGGTTCCCCCGAGCAATTCGATGAGCTGTGGGTTGACCCGAACGACATAACTCGTCCATTGCCGACCCTCGCCTGTACTGGCAGAACACTAGAGATTCAGATCGACGGATACTTCGAACTTCCTGCGGCTCGAAGTTGGGGATGAATCGGTTGGTCGGTCCATGCCAGAACAGAACTAGTCGTGCCACGTTTTGTCCTAACTTTTGGCCGTTGATAAAAGAGGGATGGGACTTGAGTCCAGTTGTGTTCCGAACGTGAGTTACTAGTCTTCGGACTCGCGGCTGTTACGGTGAACTGAGGCTGATTGAGCGCCCTCAATTCTAGAAATTTAAGGATTTTGTATGGTGGTACACTATGTAAAACGGTCTAATTCCTTAGATTGATCTAGAATTGAGGGCGCTCATTGGTAGTTATCGGTTCGTTCTACTAGTGAAACTCGAAGGCCAGATCGGGTCTTGTGAGGAGTCGGTGACCGCCCTTCGTCACAACTCAATGTGCGAACAAGGGCAGCCTCGTTGGACTAAGGTTCTTGTTCGTCGCATGCCACCAGGGATAAACGATATTCGTATTGGGGTTGTCGCGACGGCCGATCCGCAAAGAACCTGCCTATCACTCGACTCGTAGAACGCGATATTGGCAAAACACTGGCCTCAGATACTAGATATCTGAGACGTGTTTGTCAGGCTTGGCTGAATAACTGGGTGGATACCAGCTCATTTCGAGTGCAGACCTTCGTTCGAACGCTCTGGTCCTTGCCTGACAGACCTGCAGCCCTCAGGCTCAGAAAGCTCACTGGGCTCGAACAAGTGACAATTCAGGCCACGTAGGAGTAACCTGCTCGCACGCCGGGTAGTCAATTTGAGCGCGTTCACTCCCGCCCGCCGCAACTCTGGATGTGCGATGTTCAGGTCCTGTTTGTCGATTAGGACAACGTCTCGATGTGAGTTCAGTTCCTGTCCGACTTTTTCGTCCGCTAAATCCTCGAGCAATCCGCGCTTGATCCAGCTTATTGGTCGAATGACCAACTCTACATCGAACCAGGGGTTCGCGGGGAGGCTATCGATACAGCGAAGGTGCCAAGCTTGTGGCTAGATTTTGCGTTTCCCTGAGGTAAGTTTTGATCAAGCTTCGGCGTTTTTTCCCTGACTTCATGCTTGGAATGGCAGGCTCTATGTCTACCACCGAGCCAATCATCGATGCTATTCAGCTACGACTACGATCTCTACCAGTCCCCGCCTTCGACCCAACAGTGTTGAACTCCACCGAGAAGACATCTTAACATTCTCTCGTATGGTCCATTTCTCTTCTCTCCTTCGCTGTTTCTCTATCCTTCCGTCTGACCTAGTTGCACATGCGAAGAACTCTTCGCCGCAGTACCCGCAGTACCTTCTGTACCTCATGTGTGCGTTCGTTCTTACTGTATATAAGCCGCCATGAAAGCTACTGAATAAATCATCGGCATATACTCTTATATCTCTTCGTCTCTTACATCGAGCTCAATCTCTTCAATTGCTACGCTAAGTTTTATCTACATTATCATAACCTTTGATTCGCTTCAACAAACAGATAACGAGATCCACTGTTCGCACCTTGGATGAATGAGTGGGCTAGCTCTGTTTCGGGAAGATATGGGTGTATGGCAAAGGGGTGTTCAGGCGGTGAGTGGAGTCTCACTCTCGGGAGGGTGTAGACACGGATCTCACGATATCTTTGTTGCAGACTCGACATTAGTAGCTGTGTGCGTTGGAAATCTGGATCGGCTTGTTCAATTGATAGAAGGAGCGCGGGTTCCACAACATGATCTGGAATTCGTCGTTGTGGAAGAACGAGCGGCGCTTTCTGTCCACGGGTTTTGAGCAGTAATGGGCTTCGTTCCAACTCCCCGTCGCCTCCGTGACATCCACTTCGTATAATTTGATCCTTATCTTGTTCAGTGTTCGCCCCAGCTCTCCCTCCACCTCCTTTTGCCTGCTCCTTCAGCGAGTCATTTCGATTCGAGTATCGGGGTTGCTAGCTATGATGATGGAAGGGACGCTGTTGGCTGTAAACCATTTTGTGTAACGATGAATGATTGAATGGTTATGATACCTATCGAGCGAGCGTAAACTATCGTTGCAAACGTTGGTAGTAGATGTTTTGTGAGAAACGTTCAAGAAAATACTCGCGTAGCAAGTATCCTTTGAGGGGACGATAACTTGTGGCTATGAGGACTATGATAGCCACTTCGTGATGGACATGACGTAAGCAGAGCGGGACCAAATAAACCCCGCTCATCCAGGGCGGGATCAAATTCCTTCAGCGTGGCCGGAATCTTCTGACTCTTTGAGAGGCACGCGTCATGGGGCCAAGTTCAATTTGATGTATATTTTCCGATTTCAGGTCAAATTCCTAGTCTGGATATTCTCTCCTACTCAACGCTGTTGCACTAACGGGCACACTCATCAAGTAGGAAAGGTGGCACAGGAGAAGCTCAACATGTTCATATGAAGAAAGGCGTCACGACAAGCCAGCACTTGAGAAAGTCCTGCGAAAATCCTGCGGACGTCTCCTAATTATTTCTTCCTCGCTCCCTGTTCCCGTCCTGCTCGATCGCTCCTATCTAAGCATCCTCACCTGAACTAGTGGAAGTTGGCGGTCTGAACGATGGATGTTCGAGAACGATAGACTAAGTGATACACCGGTCGTCATAAACTGTGTTTTTGCCTAACGAGGGTTTGAAATGAGTACCGGGAATGGAACAAAATAAACATGACTCACGATGCAAAACTAATCAACCCGATGACTACGACGAACTACCCTTTCAAGAATATTAGAACTCGCTTGTGTCTCTAGCTCATAGCAGAAGCCCGATAATACCCGACAAACTGAAAAAATTAGGGGGTAGGCTGAGAGATGAGCGATCAGCATAAGAAAGCCACTGGATCAACGCGACTTGACGCACCAGGTTAGGCGACTAGAACCTCAGCTGTTATCCAGACGCGCCTTCTAGTGGCGATGTCGATTCATCTCGGCGTTGCGAACTGATGGCACGCCTCGGATGGATGGATGTCGCAATGATATTGAGTGACACGGCTGATCGGACCAAGCAACCATGATTTAGTGAGGAATGGGCAGGATTCTAGGGGTTTCTGCGTTCGAGTAGTTGTGACCTTCTCAACGGCAGCTCGGAGACCCGAAGACGCGAATCGGTAGGAGTCAACGACGGGCGAGATCGCGAGGAGCGAGCTCGATGTGGGAGTCCTTGCAACCTTCCGAAATGTTGCGACGCCCGACTCCTGGCCGAGATGCTTAAACGCGCACCATTTGCAGCGGACCCGGAAGGATGTCGTCGCAGCGTAAGCATTATTCAGATCGGTAGTCGAAAACTCCAGGACGATAAACACGCAGCCAGGATATGAGCGTTTCAAGACTGACACAAGGACGTTCGTCAAAGAAAGTTTCGATAACCGGAGAGGAGTATGGGGCAAGAGTGTCGGTTTGGGATCCCAATCTGGGTGGGCCGAGTATTCGAATCCAGAAGCCGAGCATAGATAATGATGTCGGAGTTTGCATCGTTAGAGTTCGGGAGCAACAGAACCGTGATCTAGAGGCAAGGATAGCGGAATGAGGAAAATTGCCTCTACGACGGCAATGAGGGATACCAAGCTACACACCTTCGAAAAGCGAGCAGTGGATCAGTCTGGCGTGAACTGTAACTCGTCGTAAGCTCAGGATTCGACCTTCATTCGTGCCAATGGCGTTCGAAATACAGACGAGGCGACAACGCGAACACAGCGCTTACTGGATCATAGCACGCAATGAGATTCCAAAGTTTCGTGAGCGCGTACTTGTCCAGTGACGAGCATGGTATGATGGATCGCTTTTGGTGTCGCATATTCGGTAGGAGGTGTCGATAATAGCTGAGCTCAAACTTGAGCGCAGAATGTCCAACGAGAGCACAAACGACAGGTCAGAGAGAACAATAAGAGTAGAATAATTTCTGCGCCGGTATGAGAGTACGAGGTGATCGGCTAAACCTCCAGTTGTGGTGGTCGGGTGGTGCCAGTGGCTCGGCGCTTACAGGTCCTGGTATTTGTGGTTGTTTGCAATCCTCACAGAGACTTGTTTCTCTCAACGACGTCACCCTTGACTCACGTTCTCACAACTCGATATCCTCCGTAGCCTGTCTGGCAGTATCTACTCATACTGGACCCATAATGGATCTCATCCGCTACTTCGACGCTTTAACAAGACTCATGGTCTGTCCCTCGCAAGGTACACAATATTCTCGTTCCTGCTGTTGGCGACACCTAGCTGAGACTTTGATTAAATAACTAGCGTCTCTTGCTTCTGTATCATAATCCTTCACTCTTGGTCCCTTCCACGGCGTGCACCGGCGATCTGCTAGAAACAACCCCGATGGATACCCTGGACCGCCGAGAATTCGAGAGTGCAAGCCAGATTGTGAACCAACGCTAGGTCCGCACCATCGTCGAAACTCGGTCCTACACGAAGAACGACATCATACAACGACCGACTCCGAATAGTCCGTTGGCTGTGCCGAGGAGAGAACAGAATCGGAAGGACGCAAACGATTTCTGCAATGGCTTCATCTGTGTGAGCCATCCCTCACGTTTATCAGCCGCCAGCTAGTTGAGAAATCGACCAGACAACAGGCAGCCTGTCCTTTCACTACGGAGACTCCCCGAACCACGCTCCCCAAACCACTCGAGGCTAAATTTAGCTTTTACGCAAACCGCCCGATTTACTCAAGGTTGCAAGAGTCTCGGGCGCACGACAATGGATAACTGCGTAACCAAATCAGTCGAATCTTGACGCTCACCCCTCCTCTATCATCTCGGTGTTCTCGGACAGGGAAAACTCCGAACGACGCCTGATACTAGGTTCAACCCCGATCAGTTCCTGGCGAATGGCGGTGCAGCTTCTTCCTGTGAACACTCGATCAATACTATCGTGGGGTTTTTATACGTCAACCTCATCCTTATATCAGCCCGTCTTTCTGAGTAGTCCTGTTACCATCTTGCCCGCATCTCCTATCCTCGATCTTTCATGCCGACATTTCATTTCGGATAAGCCGTCTAGAGCACCTCGATGATTTTCATGAGCCAGAGTACGAATATCCTCGGTTTGAGAGTACACGGAAATTTGTGACTTTTGCTCACAAGAGGCTGACCAGTCTGGCCAAACGCCACCGTAAGTGTACTTCTCTTGTTAGAATCCCGCAATCTTGGAGCTCTATCTAGGTGCATTCCTCCATTCGCCACCGCTCCGAATGACCATGTTTACACTTTGACAATCGTTTAGGGCAACGTCTCAACTCGCTTTCTATCTCGCCCAACCTTTTCGCTCGCTCAACCCTCGGGTGATTCGCGCTCCATCGAGCGTGCTTGTCCAAACAACCGGTGGACACCGAGACACGGGTTCCTAGAGAGGACAATTTCCAGCTCGGCTTGGGTGACTATCCATGCATTTAGCCAAGGCGCCAAGCTTGTGACTCGAGCTCGCGTTTCTCCGAGGTAATTTCTGATCAAACTTCAGTGTTATTTTTCTAATCTCATGTCTAAGGCGACAGACTTTTACAACGGCCGCCAAACTGATCATCGATACTGCTCTATTGCGACTATAGCTCTTACTCGGCATCGCCTTCGACTTGATAGGATCAGAGCTACCCTATGTCTCTCAATAAACGATCGGGTCAGTTAGGCTTGCCGGGAAACCGATGCATGTGCGGCAAGGTGGTTGCCTGTGAGCGTTGTTTCGGTTTTTGGGAGGGTGCCAAAATGAATTTCACAATGTGTTAGTTGTTGACCTGACAGTTCTAGGCTGCGTGTTACAGACCCGGATTGATTTGTTCAATCGTTGGAAAAAGCGCGGGTCCCACGACACGACACGGGGTCCATCGTCGTTTTGGAGACAGAAATAGCGATTTCTATATATGCGTCTCGAGCGGCATCGGCTCCTCTAGAGTTCTAGGTTGTCCCCCCTTGACCTGTACTTAGTACAACTTAATAATCATTTTCTCGATGTTGACCCCACCCCTCCCTCCCTCAATCTTGATCTTATACCCTTCTCCCTGCCAGTAAGTTCGACTCGGAAGACAAGGTTGCCAACTGGAATGACGGAAGGAGGCGCCGCGGGCTGTAAACCACAATGAAAAAGTGAATAAACATGATAGACTTTGGGCGAGCGTAAACTATCCGCACGAACGTTGACTATGTTCTGAGGGGTGTCTTCAAGGAGCCAACCAGGTGATGGGCGTCCTTCGACAGGCGGGAAAGCTCGTGGCCGTGAGGCTCACGAAAGCTGCTTGAAATGATCATGACGTAAGCAAAGTGGACCAAATAAAACCCACCAGTGCAGAGTGGGATCGTTTTTCGGCGGGATCAATATTTTTAGGTCGACCAACGGCCTCAAGGATCAGATTTCATATTTATATCTTCTATCCTGCCCAAGGTCCAAGTCCCAGCTTGTATATTCTTTTCTCTCAACGCTACGCAACGTTACATCGATGTATCAGTGATAACTCGTAAAAATGGTGCCCCAGAGGGAGCACTACATATCTGTATAGGAGAACGCGTCATCACATCCGGCACTCAAAACAGTCCCGCCAAATCCCTGCGGCTCCGGCCATTTGTATTTCACTCCTTGTCCTCCCTTGGTCCTCCCTGTCCCATTCAGTCGCTCCTATCCAAACAGCCACACCTGAATAACCGGAAGTCAACAATTCAGGCAAAGAGAGGCAATAGATCAAGCGACGAATGACCGTGATAGACTGCGTTCCTGCCTAACGGAGGCGTCCGAATGAAGATCGAGGATACGGCCTAAAAGGAGTCTACCTACCGACGTGATAGTTTAGCCTGCTAAAAAAATAGACAAAAATGCGTTTATGATCATAGCGCATAGTGGTATAGCACCTGATCGACTTGAATAATTAGATCGCAGTCTTGGAGGCTAGGCATTAGCTCAAGAAAGTCTTGGAACAACGCGAGTTGACTCATCACGTTATGTAAATGACTAGACAATAGATGATGGACGAGACTTCCAGGTAGTATCGGATTAATTCGAGGAGTTTCCAGCCGATGGCGCGCCCCGGGTGGGTGGACATTGTAATCACAAAACGCATGGCGGTTATCCGAGTCGAGCAACCACTGGTCCTAGGGAGCAGGCAAGAATCCAGCATGTTGATAGATACGCGCAAGACTGATTTCCAGAAGGGTGACACAGAACTTTAGAAGGTGTAGACCGAGCCGAAAGAACAGTGTGTGGGACCAGATTGAGTGAGCTCGAAGTGGATGTGGTCATGGCTTTCTCCTTGATCGCAAGCTCTGGATTGATGGTAGGTTCATAGCGGACTTCGGCGGTAGATTCTCTCATCAAGAACATCCTTCAGACCAATAGTGAAATCCCCAAAAGTCCTCGAGGAGAGCCTGTCGTAAGGCGAGTGTGTGTGTGTGGTCAGTCTTAGTTTTTTTCGTGAGCAAAGTTCGACATAGCGGAAGAGTCAGCGGCGGAAGAGTACGCAGTGCCAAGGATCTTATGTGGTGTGGATGCTGGAGGGCTGAGGTCGAACAGGTCTTTTGGGTCAGGATAGCTCGCCGTGATTGAGGTGGATGTTTGGAAGGGCAGAAACTGAAAGTATCTAGATATCCATCTAAACGGACTCGCGGTCCGGAAGGAAACGAAACAAAATATCAGCTTCAAAGACCACCAGAGCAACAGATAGCCGAACACCTGAACCCCCACCGTAGGCCGTGAACACAAAACAATAATGAAAACGGAGCAGCTAAAATCGACCAGGCCGAACGGCCGTATTTCACCGGTTCAGCAAAATTGACATTCCGTCCCACGTACAGAGTCCCATCAGCACCTTTGGACCTGGTTCATGATAGTCGAGAGGCATAACTCACTCGGAGGATGTCCATTCCTGGTCCCATCAACAGAATTTGACCATGGAGTCCACCCGCTGACCAAATCGAAACGTAACAAACAGCGTCCATGAGCCCCTCCGTGTCGCGAGGAGCCGAGATCAAGTTTCAGATAGTCAGAGGACGAGAGGATTATCAAGGATCTGGGTATTTGGTGATCTGGGCATCCCGTAATCAAGGTACGCAGAAGCCGCTCAAGGACTCGATTTTGATCCCAGAATGGAGATGTCCACGTAGGAGCCAAGATGTCGTGGCCGACGCGTCGGTCTCTGCGCCGCGGACCGGGAATCAGGTGTGGTCGTAACATTGACCACCAGCTGCCTGCCATTGCCGTAGCGTAACGGTTGGTTAAGCGCCCATCGTTGTGGGTTATGAAATGCTTACAATGAGAACCTAGCAGCTGCCTCGTGGTGCCCTCGATCCCCACTCTCGACTCTAACCTCAAACCTTGCCGAATTTTTTTTTACACAACTGGAACATCATCATGCTGAATCGTATAAAGAACCGTATACATTGTATTGAGGAGAAGTCTCGACGGCTATTCATGGGTCGCGAACCCACGAGCTCAGCCAGTCAAGCGCCGTCTATCTCAAGCCAAGAGCGCACTCCGGCCGACCCCTCTCCCGCTCAGCCACAGCCAACCGTCGAACTGCCTCGTTTGGAGAATCCTGGTCATGGCGCACATATTGGTCCTACTCCTGCCATATCCATGCCGACAAATATGCAGTCGATCACTCTGACGAGTCCGGAACTCAGCGAAGCAAATGGCCCTTCGACGCATATGTCTATCGTTGCTCCGTCTAGTCTGCAGAATACAAATCAAGAGAACGCAAACCTGACGACTACGTCCGATTCACAAGAAAGTAAACTGCGAGGAACGAAACACACCGCCTGGTCAGGACTCACGGCGTTTCTCGGCGTATTAAACCGGAGCGCAGACGCGTTCGGGCCACTCAAGTCGGCAGTCAGCGGGTTTTCACAGTGTATCGAGATATTCGAAGTGAGCACGTTGACTGAGCGTTATCGAGTGTTCTGATACTGAAGTATGGAACCAGAACGTCGCTGCAGCCCGTGAAGGGTATACGCAACTTAGGACAGACCTCGACGGTATATTCTCAGACATATCGGGCTTCCTTGACGAAGACGCACCGTCATCGATGACACCAAGTATTGCGATCCTAGCAAGGTAGGTATTGATCCTAGTGCGCCGAATGCATATATTGATTCGCTAGCATAGGGGGATCGAGAAAGAAACCGAGAGGGTGGCCCACAAATTGAGAAGGGGCACGTTGGAAGGATATTCGGGGGCGGTGGAGGATGCAGATGAGGTGTTGGAGTGCTATCGCCGGATACAGATGCTGCTCGACCGATTGTCGGTAAGTATCAATCCACTTTCTGAGCTCATGAGCTTGTTCCTGAAAAGCGGTGAAGCTCAACGCAAACACGAACATGTGGAGGATCGTGGATGAATCCGCAACGGTAAGTGTCCGACCCTTTCATACTCGACTTAAATAGCTTATTGAGCATCACTACAACAGCGAGATCGTTTGGATCGCCTTCCACATTCAGCCGAGGCAAAGTACAAGTCAGCGCAGTCGAACAGGTTGGGTCGAAACGGATGTACGCCAGATACTCGCGTGGATGTGTTGGAGCAGCTTCGCGCCTGGGCTCAGGACAGCAGTAATCAAAAGATATACTGGCTGAATGGCATGGCCGGAACCGGCAAGACTACGATCGCTTATAGCCTGTGCGAACAATTGCAAGAGGCCGGAAAGCTAGCGGCAAGCTTCTTCTGTTCTCGGCAACTACCGAGCTGTCGCGACGTCAATCGTATACTTCCGAGCATCGCGTATCAGCTTTCGTCGTTCTCGCGACCATTTCGACATAAACTGTCGAGTGCCCTCGAACGATTCTCCGACGCACACAACCAGCCAGTCGACCTGCAGTTCGAAAGCCTGATCGTCTCCCCCCTCCGAGAGATTCGTAAAACCCTACCAGCAAACTTGGTTATAGTGGTAGACGCTTTAGACGAGTGCGAGGATGTCGGTGGTGTGGGCATGATGCTGTTTGCCTTGCTTCAGCACGCCTGTGACTTGCCGATGAAGGTCGTCGTGACTAGCCGTCCGGAGCCGCTGATATTGGACCAGCTGGACAGCGAAAAACATAAGCGTGCTAGATCTGAGCTGCGCCTGCACGAGCTAGAACGCTCGAGCGTGCAGTCTGACATCAAGACATACCTGACAGCTAGGCTTAGTGGCTTTGACCTGGGTGCCATGGAGCTCGACCAGCTAACGGAACGATCGGGGATACTGTTTGTCTATGCATCCACGCTGGTGCGTTACGTCACGTATGATGCTGCTAGGACTAGTCGTCGAATGAAGGAAGTGCTGTCTACGCCTGGTGTGTTAGACTCAAGCTCGCAGGGGATCGATTCGCTCTATACGACCATCCTACAAGCGGCGCTCGAGGATAACAACCTTTCAAGCTCGGAGCAGAAGGAGATGAGCCAGATACTCTACACGGTCATATGTGCTCAGGAGCCACTGTCTGTCGGGGTGATTGCTAAACTTCTGGGTATAAGCGAGGTCGAGGCGGTGTATGCTGCCTTACGCCCACTTGCTTCGGTGCTTCAGGTCTCAAGCACGGCCGATCGGATAGTTACGACGCTCCACCAGTCGTTTCCGGACTACATGCTTGACCAGAATCGATCAAAGAGGTTCTGCTGCGAGCCCAAACGCCACAACGCTTGGTACAGTCAGATATGTTTCGATCTCATCAAGTCAGCGAGCCCAGCTTTCAACATCTGCGGTATCGAATCGTCGTGCATACCCGATCAGGATGTTGTTGGTCTAGACGACAGGGTGAGCCGGATCATCTCGCCGCAGCTATTCTACGCATGCAGATACTGGGAGGCGCACATGGAGCTCGCCCAGCCGTCGCAGGTGGTAGACCGGGTTCTTTCCTTCTTGTCCACACAATTTTTACTCTGGGTGGAGATAATGAACCTGAAAAAGAGTCTATATACTGGCGTCGCTCTGCTGTTGAAACTCCAGGCTTGGTTGCGGGTAAGAGATTATACACAGCCGAAGCAAGAGCCAGGGGCTAATAGCATTGCAGACCATTGATGCTCCTAGCGAGACCCAAGAGTTAGCAATTGATTCGCTACGATTTCTAACGGCATATAAATCAAGTCCTGTTAGCCAGCTCACGCCACACATCTACATATCGATGCTCGCCCTGTGGCCAAAACAACGGCCAGTCTCAAAGTTGTACTCAGAGAGCTTCCCGTACATCACTCAGGCGTCGGGCACCTCCCTACAGAGGCAAGGCGCGGCAGCACTCGCTGTGTTGAATGTTCCCGGCGAAGTCTATTCTGTGGCATGCTCTCCCGACGGTACCAGAATCGCCTCGGGCTCATCCGATCATGCCGTTCGTATTTGGGATGCATATAGTGGAAGGATGATCGGACAGCCCCTAGAAGGTCATACAAGCAGCATATTATCTGTTGAATATTCACATGATAGTAAGCGCATAGTTTCCGGCTCCGGCGACAAAACAATTCGCATCTGGGACGCCAATGCGGGCCGGATGTTAGGACAAACACTGCAGGGTCATGCTGATGATGTTACCTCGGTTGCATTCTCACCAGATGGATTGTATATCGTATCAGGCTCTTTGGATCGGACTGTTCGTGTCTGGGACTCACGGACGGGACAAGCTTTGGGCAATTCGCTGGAAGGTCACACTGGCGCTGTGTTATCGGTTGCGTATTCGTCTGATAGCGCATATATCGTTTCCGGTTCAAAAGACGGTACCGTTCGCATCTGGGATGCGAGGACTCGCACGCAGCTGGGCAATCCGATGGAAGGGCACACACACTACGTACACTCAGTGGCATTTTCACCCGACTGCTTGCGCGTTGTTTTAGGCTCTGGAGATAAGACTATCCGCATCTGGGATGCTGAAAGTGGAAGAGCCATTGGACAGCCCCTGAGAGGCCATACTAATGATGTACGGTCGGTTGCATATTCACCCAATAGCAAGTATATTACTTCTGGCTCCAACGATAACACTATCGGTATTTGGGACGCAGAAGCCGGAAGCTTGCTGGGACAACCCCTGAGGGGTCACACTGACTCGGTGCGCTCTGTTTCATTTTCGCATGACAGTTTGCGCATCATTTCTGGGTCCGAGGACAAGACAATTCGCATCTGGGATGCGCACATCGGAGAAACTGTGGGACAGCCGCCAGAAGGCCACGCAAGTGGTGTATGCTCAGTTGCATGCTCACCCGACGGGGCTCGCATTGCCTCTGGCTCGAGAGATCACACTGTCTGCATCTGGGACGCATACACTGGGCAGATGGTTGGCCAGCCACTGAAAGGCCACACCGGTAATGTACTCTCAGTTGCATATTCCCTCAACAGGACACGCGTTGCATCTAGCTCTGACGACAGGACCATCCGCATTTGGGACGTAAGTAGTGGACGGATGGTGGGACAACCGCTGGAAGGTCACACAGGCGCTGTATGCTCGGTTGCGTTCTCGCCTGACGGCTCACGCATTGCCTCTGGCTCTGAAGACAAAACTGTTCGTGTCTGGGATGCACACACCGGACAGATAGTAGGACAACCGCTGAAAGGTCACACAGGCACTGTATACTCGGCCGCGTTCTCACCTGACGGAGCTCACATTGTCTCTGGCTCTGGGGACAGGACTATCTGCATCTGGGATGCGAACACTGGGCAGATGGTGGGACAGCCGCTGAAGGGTCACACAGACTCGGTACGGTCGGTTGCATACTCACCCAGTGGCACCCACATTGTCTCTGGCTCCGGCGACAGAACCATTCGCATCTGGGATGCACGCACCGGGGAGATGGTGGGGCAACCACTCACAGGTCACACACGTTCTATGATATCGGTCGCATACTCACCTGACGGCGCTCGCATCGTCTCCGGCTCTGCCGACATGACCATTCGCATCTGGGACGCACACACTGGTCAGATGCTTGGACAACCGCTGGAAGGTCACACGAGCTTGGTATGGTCGGTCGCATACTCACCTGACGGCAAACATATTGTTTCTGGCTCTGGGGACCAGTCAATTCGCATTTGGGATGTATGCGCCTTGTCAAGCTCGGGTAAGAAGTCCCCAGACGATCCGGACTCTATACGCCAGCCATCCCCCCCATCCGATATTTCAGAACCCATCTCTAGTGACTTTGATACTTCCTCTCGCATCTACGAGCCCCGGACCAAACGGGGGCTCCCTATTCGTCCTAACCCCTCAGGTATGTTGTCTATCCCTCGCAGTTTCTCTAGTTGTTAGCTTTCTGACGGCTCGATTGTCCCATTTTCCCCTTAACGCTCCAGATCCTAATGCTTGGACCTTGAGCAAGGATGGATGGGTGGTAGGTCACGACCTCAAGCCGCTCCTATGGGTGCCTCCCGAGTTGCGAGACACACTCCTGCGTTACGGAAACACATGCATGATCTCAAGGAAAGGCTCATGGGCGCTCGATCTCAGCAAAGCAAAGTTTGGAACGGAGTGGCAACAGTGCTATCATCCCTAAACTCTTGACTGTACTCGGTCTCATGTTTCTCATAACTGTTTTGTCTCGAGTGTTGTATCTATGTTCAGCTGTGCTGGCCGATATCTCACGTTGACGATTCTTGCCAGGATCACCACGCTATGGTCTGATTCATCTATACAGAATGCGGTTCGGTGGTTTGCCAGTCTACTATGACGCCGGTCAAGATTTTTGATTTTTGCTCGCAGCGACGCGCGACCGTTATCACCACTGCATTGCACATATGGCGGCAAGCGTTTCGAAGTCTACGGTCTCATACAAGCCCCGTAAGATTCAGCATAATGTGTACCAATAGAGGGTAGTCGCAAAGGTCGATAGCTAAGATATTTCCTCTCCCATTCCACCAGCCAGAGTTCATAGGATTTTGCCCAATTTTTCTATCATCTTATTCCCTATCTCGAGGGTTCCCCTGTTATAAAACCCTGCAGGTCGGTCCACATAACACGGCACTCACTGTCTGAGGTCAAACTCTCGCTCAGGCGTGATTACATCTTTCCGAGCGCAGCAGCATCGTTGGTCGCTGAAATGTACCAAAGGTGGGCAACTCAGCACGAGATTGAGCAGTGGCCTGGCACAGTCACTTTGGATAGTGAGAGTCAGCGACTCATGTACAGGCGAACTCACCTCGGAGTAACCATCAGACGTCGCGTTGCTTATACCACAGCATGGTCGGACATGGGTCGGACCCGAGAACTATACCAACCAGCCAGGCATGATGAGTATATGCGTTTGATGTCACACGTCCCATGGTTGGCCGGTGGGGCAGACGCAGCACGTCACCACCGCATGGGCTGTGCGGTGTCGACTCTGGCGGCGAGAGGCATGGTCTGTGTCGACTGAGGTCTCTGCACTCGTACGATGCATCGTCTCCCGACCGAACCTCGCACGGCACGTGATCAGAAGCAAAGCCCTTCTGCCGTAACGCAACCACGCACGACCACGACCAACGACCCGCCAACCCAAGTCCTGTCTGAGCTATCCTCTCCATGTTGACCTCCTGCTCTAGCCCCCGGGTGTCCTCCTCGTCGGTATTCGTTTTTGACGCTACTTGCCCTTCGTTGACAAAACCTTCGCACGATGCGGTTCCCCAAGCAATTTGATGGGCTGTGGGTCGACCCAAACGAGATGATTCGTCCATTGCCGACCTACCCTCGCCTGTACCGGGAGACTACTAGACATGAGCTCGCCTGCGGCTCGAAACTGAAGAAGAATCGGTCCGTCGGTCCATAACAAAACAACAAAACCAGTTGTGCCGTGTTTGGCCTCGACTTGTGGCCGTCGACGAAAGGGAGATCGGACTAGAGTCTAGTTGTGTCTCCGAACGTGAGTTACCATCCCTCGGACCTGTGGCTGTTCCGGTGAATTAAGGCTGAGTAACAGTTGGTTTGTGTTACTAGTGGCACTCGAAGGCGAGATTGGCCTTTGGGGAGGATTGTTTACGACCCGTCACCACAACCCAACGTGCGAACGAGAGCAACCTTGCTGGACTGGAGCTTTCGTTCGTTCCAGCTGCTGGAAACAAACGACCTTCGTACCATAGCCAGCCGGGAGGGTACAACGACCGGTCCGCAGAGCGCTGGTTTCTCTGACCTGACTATGCCCTGCAGAACGCGAATCCGGTGCAACACTGGGCTCGGATACTGGCTATCTGAGATGGGTTTGGAGTTTGCCGTGTAATTCGATGGATACCGGCTCCTCTTGGGTTATAGACCGTCGTTCGAACGCTCTATCCCTGATCTGATGGATATTAGACTCACATGCTTAGGAAGCTTGCCGATCACCCACAAGTGACCTTTTGATGTATGCCACTACGTATGGGCAACCTACTCGCCCAACGGATGGTCACTCTAGGTGCGTTCGATCTCGTCCCCACAACTCCAGATGTCTCATGTTTGCTCCTTTTTTTCATCACTTAGGACAATGTCTCGATGCGAGTTCCGTTCCTGTTTGATCTTTCCGCCCGCCAAATCCTCGCGCAATCCATGTTCGATCCGGCTGGTGGAACCAAATGACTAGTTCAACGCTGAAGCAGGGATTTCTGGGGGGTTATTCCTAGCTCTCCGCCTGGGAGACTATTAATACCTAGTCATTGCCTTCGACTTGATAGCTGATTGGGTGTGCTGTGCGTGCCTTTGATAGATGATTAGAGCATCTCTGCACGTCGTGAAAGAGATAGATGTGTGGCAAGGATGTGTCAAGCCGGTGAGTGAGGTTTCAATCTTGGGAGGGCGCTGACATGGATCTTACAATAATTTGATTTTAGGCCGGACATTTCTCGGTGTGCGCGTTCGAGCTGGATTGGCTCGTTCAACTGTTGGAAAGAGTGCGGGTTCCATAGCATGATCTGGAGTTCGCCATTGTTCTGGGATGGCGAACAGTACTTTCTGCCCGCGCGTTTTGAGCGGCAGCGGCTCTCTTCGAGTTCTGGGTCGCTGCCCTACGACCTCAACCTTAATTTTATCGCCATCTTCCTCGATATTCACCTTGCCCCTCCACCTCGTCCTGTTGCCCTCCTCCACGAGTTGTTCCCAGTCTAGAGACCAAATCGCCAGCCGAGATAGTAGACTGTCACGAGCTGTAAACCTTTTGCGGAATAATGAGTCATCCAATAATTATGGTACACGTCGGGCGAGCGTAACCTATCGATACGAACGATGAAGATGAATGATTCGTGAGGAATATTTGACGAGCCAGTCATGTTACCAGTATCCTTCAAGCGGCAGGATAGCTCGTGGTTGTGAGGGTTATGCTAACTACTCACAATATCATGACGTAAGACGAGTGGGGCCAAATAAATCCCGCCTGTCCAGGGCGGGATTGAACTTCCTCAGCGGGATCAGAATTTTTTGGGTCTTCAAGAGGCGCGCATCATGAGTTTGGATTCAAGTCGATCTATATCTTCCCGTTCAAGGTCAGATTCCTAGCGGGCGTATTCTCTGCTACTCAACACTCGAAGTATTGCACCAACGAATTACAGTAGTCACCCTCATGAGTTACGAAAGGCGGCACGAGAAGAGCAGAACATATTTGTCTGAAGAAGATTGTTACGATACAGTGGCACATGAGAGAATGCTGTCAAAATCCTGCGGTCAATTCCCAACCATTTCTTCCTCACTGTCCCCCCTATCCCGTTCGGTCGCTCCTATCCAGACATCCATACGACTGACTTGGACTTCAAGGATTTTTTTCCTGTATACGACGCATGGAGTCATCATTATGCTCAAGCATTCATTCCATCGTAGTTGGTGGTCAAATCAGTTAGATAACCACCAACATAAAACCGTGGCGGCGTTAAGGGTAGTTGAGAAGTCGTGGGAACAGGTTAGATAAGCATGGATATACACAAGCGCTGCCTCGTTGCCGCTCGCGCAAGTCCACCACCGCATCAGATTTCGATCGCAATCCTTGCCATAGCTGCGCATTTCTCGAAACTTTGATGATTAAGCGCATTAAACGCCGCATACACCGTGCTGGAGAGAAGCTGGACCGTCTGTTAAAGGACAACGAGCCGACAATCCCATCCACTCGATCATTGACAACCTCTAACCCTGCGCTTCTCCATGCTGATGCTTCAACTCAGCGGCTGTCGGATCCCAATTTACTCCAATCCGATCCTAACGATGATGTGTTACGCCGAGACTCCGCACCTATCCCTGCGCGAGAGATTGATCAGGAGCAAAGCGCCACATCTCCCAATCCCGAACTAGTCCATGCAAAAAGCCACCCAGAACAAGCCACAGCGACTATAACTGCACCACAACCGGGTGGTGATCCAGCCCTACCCCTCGAAGCGAATACATCCAAGCTCTATACCGCTTGGTCTGGACTCAAGACACTCCTGAGCGTCCTTCATGAAAGCGCCGACGCCTTTGGGCCACTCAAGTCGGCAGTGGGTGGGCTGTTGAAGTGGTTCGAGATACATGAGGTATAGTCTGACCTAACCAATGATACGCAAGGCTAACACATCCGATTAGGACCAGGTTGCCGCGCGAGAAGAATTCCAGCAGCTCAAGATTGACCTCGAGAGTGTATCTCTAGAAATCGCAGGCTATATTAGTGGAGCCGCACTGCCGTCCATGGAGTCCAGTATACTCAGGCTCTCCCAGTAAGTCTCACAAAGAGACCACACAAGCCATTATTCATAAGCAAATACAGGGAATTTGAAGACGAGATCAGGCTTGTTGATCGTAAGACGCAGCGGAACGCATTGGGGGGCTATGTTGAAGCAACAGCGGACGCCGACGAGATATTGATACGCTACCGTCGGATACAGAGACACCTCGACGCGTTTGCGGTAAGTGTTATTAACCCCCAAAAGACGTCTGTTTGCTTGCTGACCTGGAAATAGCTCAGTGCGAGTATGAAGATCTGGCAGATAGTCGACGACCAAGTAACGGTATGTATCAAATGCTCACGGACAACCGCTACTGATAAGATGACGGCGCGATAGCGGAGCCGCTTGAAAGAGCTCCCGAACTCACCAGCGGCCAAGTACTGCTCTACGGAGTCGACTGAGTCAAGTAACGTTGGCCGAAATGGATGCACGCCGAACACTCGTGTGCAGGTGCTTGAACAACTACGAAGCTGGACTCAGGACAGTCAAAGCCGAAAGGTCTACTGGCTAAACGGGATGGCCGGAACAGGCAAGACCACAATTGCATATAGTCTATGCTCGGAGCTGGAACACACCGGTCAGCTTGCGGCGAGCTTCTTCTGTTCGCGACAGCTCCCATCTTGTCGCAGGGTTGGACTGATTCTGCCAAGTATTGCTTATCAGCTCTCTCTATTCTCGCGCCCGTTCCGTTACGAGCTGTCCGAAATGCTCGAGCGAAATCCTGATCTGCATAATCGACCAGTCGACAAGCAGTTCCAGAGTCTTATCGCTGGGCCGTTACGCAAGATCAAGGGCCAATTACAACGGGATCTAGTGATCGTGATCGACGCCCTCGACGAATGCGAAGATGCGGATAGCGTCGACAGGGTATTGTCCGCTTTGCTTGTGCAAGTCGCAGACCTGCCAATCAAGTTGTTCTTGACAAGTCGTCCGGAGCCAAAGACACTCAAACACATGGAGAGCCAGCAAGGGGAGCGCGTTCGATCAGAGCTTCGTCTGCACGAGCTCGAACAATCGGTTGTCCAGTCTGATATCTACACGTATCTGGCTGTCGAGCTCAAAGAACTGAGTCTGGAACCCGCTACGATTGTCAAACTGACCGAGCAGTCGGGTGTGCTATTCGTCTATGCCTCTACCGTGGTCCGCTACCTCAAGTATGACGACCTGACATGGAGCAACGAGCGACTAGAAGCAATCACTTCTGCGTCCGCCTCACCGAATCGCAGCCATCAACGAATCGACGAGCTATATAGCACTATACTCAAAGCGGCACTGAACGACAGAGATCTCGAATGTTCTGAGAGAGATAATATAATTAGGGTACTCCACGCTGTAGTCTGTGCGCAGGAGCCGTTGTCGGTTGATGTGTTAACAGGTGTTTTAAGCCTCGCCAAGGTGGAATCTGTACGGAAGGCTCTACGACCACTGTCGTCGATACTACAAGTGTCAAAAACAACCGGCCTGGTGACAACACTGCACAAGTCGTTCCCTGACTATCTGCTGGACCCAACACGGTCTGAGGATTTTCATTGCGACGCCAAGAAGCAACATTTTTTGCTGGCTCGGATTTGCTTCAACCTCATTGAGACCACCCAACCACCCTTCAACATATGTGACCTTGAGTCCTCGTATGTACTCGATGCCGAGGTTCCTCACCTCAACGATCGAGTGAATGAATCCATCTCTGGATGTCTGTTCTACGCCTGTTGCTATTGGGAGACGCATTTGGAGCTCGCGAACGGTGCAAATAGGCTGATGGATGGGGTATTTCAGCTCCTGTCGACCCGACTATTTCTGTGGATGGAGATCATGAACCTGAAGCAAAGTATGCCCACTGGGGTGATCATGTTGTCCAAACTAGACCTATGGCTTTCGGTAAGCTGTTCAATTTCCGCCTTGGGAACTACGTATATAATCTTTGCCCAGCGTGTCCAAGGGACCTCTATCGAAGCGAGGGACCTAGCTCATGACGCTTGGCGATTTGCGAACGCTATTGTGTCAGGGCCCGTTAGACATATGACGCCGCACATCTATATATCTGTCCTGGCGCTGTGGCCAAGACACCGGCCTCTTTCCAGGTACCGGTCAGATCGTTTCATGGGTCTCGCGGAAGCATCTGGCACCGCACTAGATAGGCGAGACGCAGCTCCTTTAGCAACGCTGAATGCTCCACACGAGGTACTGTGTGTCGCCTGCTCACCAGATGGAGCACGTATAATTTGTGGGTGCCGTAACAACACTCTTTGCATCTGGGATGCGCATACAGGGCAGATGATTGGGGAGCCCCTTGCAGTTCACACCAGCAGTGTACAAAGTGTCACATTTTCTCCTGACAGCAGGCACATTGTCTCCGGCTCATCGGATGGGACCATCCGTATCTGGAACGTATACACAAGCGAGACCTTAGGCAAGCCTCTCCAAGGCCACATCGACTGGGTCCGTTCGGTCGGCTACTCTCCCGATGGTGCGCATATAGTTTCCGGCTCCGATGATAGAACCGTACGTATTTGGGACGCACGGACAGGGCAAATGCTGGGCCAACCAATGAAAGGACACACAGGCTATGTATACTCGGTAGCATACTCACCCAACGGTGCCTACATTGTATCTGGCTCTCAAGATAAGACTATCCGAGTTTGGGATGCACAAACCGGGGGACTTCGAGGTCAACCCCTCGAGGGTCATACAGGCGGAATAAACTCGGTGTGTTACTCACCGGATGGCACATGCATAGCCTCTGGCTCTAACGATCAGACCGTTCATATCTGGGACGCGGGAACGGGACATATGCTAACAGGGCCACTAGAAAGTCATACAGCCCGTGTCTGGTCGGTCAAATTCTCGCCCGACGGCGCTCATATCATCTCTGGCTCTTCTGACGAGACCGTCCGTATGTGGGATGCAGGCACTGGACATATGCTAGGTCAACCACTGAGAGGTCACACCGACTGGCTACGGTCTGTTACATTCTCGCCCGACGGTCTGCGCATCATCTCGGGCTCTCACGACGAGACTATTCGCATCTGGGATGCACACAGAGTCGACAAAACCCTAACACAGCCACCAGAAGGTCACACAGGTTGCGTATACAGGGTTGCATGTTCACCCGACGGCGCTCGGATTGCCTCCGGCTCTGCGGACGGCACTATCTGCATCTGGGACGCATACAATGGTCAGATGGCTGGGCTGCCTCTGGATGGCCACACCGGTTCGGTTTGTTCAGTCGCATATTCACATGATGGAAGACAAATTGTCTCTGGCTCCGACGACAAGACCATCCGTATCTGGGATGTGAGTAGCTGGCAGATGGTGGGACAACCACTGAGAGGCCACACGGACTGCGTATGGTCGGTCGCGTTCTCGCCTGATGGCTCACGCATTGCCTCTGGCTCTGAAGATCAGACTATCCGCATCTGGGATGCGCACACCAGGCAGATGGTGGGGCAGCTTCTGAAGGGTCACACAGGCACTGTAACTTCGGTCGCATTCTCACCTGACGGAGGGCGCCTTGTTTCTGGATCTGGAGATCTGACTATCTGTATTTGGGATGCGAACGCTAGGCAGATGATGGGACAGCCGCTGAGGGGTCACACAAACTGGGTACGGTCGGTTGCATACTCACCCAGCGGCACCTACATTGTCTCTGGCTCCGACGACACAACCATTCGCATCTGGGACGCACTCACTGGCGAGATCGTAGGGCAACCGCTCAAAGGTCACACACACTGGGTAATGTCGGTCGCATACTCACCCGATGGCGCCCGCATCGTATCCGGCTCTGTCGACAAAACCATTCGTATCTGGGATGCGCACACCAGTCGAATGATAGGGCGGCCGCTGGAAGGTCATACATCCGATGTACGGTCGGTTGTGTATTCACCCGACGGCAAACATATTATTTCTAGTTCTGATGATCAGACTATTGGAATTTGGGATGTGTGCGTCTCGCCAGATCTAGGCAAATCATCTCAGGATGGCTCGAGCCTCCTACACCAGTCGTCTCCCTCATCCGATCTCCCAGGTTCCATCTCAGGTAACTTTGGTCACTTATCTCGCGTCTACAAGCCCGAGACCCTAGCAGGTCTGCTTGTACTTCCCAACCCTTTGGGTACGTATTCTAACACTTTGTGTTTCCCCGGTTATACACGTTGTGACTCTGATACTATCTATCTACCTACAAATTCCTAGATACTGGTGCTTGGACATTGAGCGCAGACGGATGGGTGTTAAGCTACGACCTCAGGCCACTCCTATGGGTACCTCCCGAGCTACGAGACACTCTCCTTCGTCGAGGGATGGAGTGGATAATCTCCACCGAAGGCTCTTGGTCGCTCGATCTGAGCGAAACGAAGTTCGGAACGGAGTGGCAACAGTGCTATTGTCCCTGAGCTTCCGAGCATGAGTGCTCTGATTCACATTTTTCATGCTTGCTTTGCTTCAGATGTTGAATCTATGTTCAGCTGTGCTCGCATCGCGCATCGGTGGCAGGATGAATAGTAAGTTGAACCACTCGTTTCGTAATAAACCGGTAAACAAGTAAGAATGTATTCTCGATGAGTGAGTCAGACTGGAGGGAAACGAATTCCGGACGAGCCGTGAACGTAGGATAGCGAACATCGATTGCTTGAATGAATCGAACGTAAGACAGGCGGCGCAACATTGAGCATTTGCCTGACACTTCACTCAAGGCCATTGCGGCAAATAGCTCATACACAGGTACTATTCAACTTGGGCTCTCGACTTAAAGTCTTGCTGCTTGTTATCATAGCTAGCTGGACATGTCACGTCAGACCTGAGAATCTTACAAGCCAGCCGCGCGCGATGCATGTATACATGCGTCCGGTATCTCAGGCATTATCGTTAGTAAGCCGGGTTGATGCAACAGCCTGGGCTGTACTACATCGACGCTCGCGGCGAGAGGCGCAATCTTGGTCAACCGGAGTCTCCGCGCTCATCCCGTGCGCCATGTTCCGGCGTAACCATGCCTGGCACGGGCACGTGACCATCGGCAACACCTGATCTCACCTAATCCACGTCAGGAAAAACCTCCCCTTTCATTAAGATCTGGGGTTTCAATTCACCCAAATTTAGGCCATTTAGCAAATTTAGCTAAAGTTAGCTAAATTGATCTAAATTCCATAAATCTGGTGCCAGAAGCCACCAGACATGCCCTAAGCCCTCCCAGCATACACTAGTAGGCCAAAAAAGTGTTTTGGGACAGGTCTGGCACTATTGGAAATTCCTAAATCCATGGTAAATTTAGCTAAATTTACCTAAATTGAGGACCCCCCCAGGCAAATTTAGGTAAATTTGGCTACACGAAAAGGGGGGGGTCGTTAAAGTTCTAAATCCCTAAATTTAGCTAAATTTAGCTCAGTTTGGCTGAAACCGAACACCCCATTTTTCCTGACGCAAACAGGCACAATCACCGCCAACAACCCGCCAACGACCGCTAATCCAAGCTTTCCTCCCCATGCCGACCTCTTACGCTATCCCTAGTGTGTTCTCCTCGTCGGCGTTCTTGTTCGACCCTACTGGTCACTCTGACAGAATATTCCCAGCAGCGGTGAACCGAGCAACATGACTCATCCATCACCAGCCTATGCTCGCCCGTACCGGAAACCTACGAGAAACGGATTCGATGAACACTTTGAACTGCCTGCGGCTTGGATCTGAATGAAATCGGTTCGCCTGCTCGTGATAGACCAAGAAAACCATGTCGTGCCCCCTTTGGCCGCAATTTTTGGCTGTTAATAAAGGGGTAACTGGGTTGGAGTTCAGTTTTGGTTTTAAGTGTAGGTTGTTCTCTCGTCTGCAAAATGATTTTCTCTCAATGAGAACCGGGCCCGTGGTGAGTGCTCGTTTAACGCCACGGAGCACTCGATGGGTATGTAACCTGTTCTCACGATTCATCATTGACTCCTGTAGCGCTCATGATGCTCATAAGAACCTCGATTGGGCTCATGAGCCTCTTGAGCGTTCCTATATCGGGCTCATGAGCCTCATGAGTCCGAAGTAGGTTGCTCATTTGAGCTCAAAGGTCTGAAACCGGGGCTCACAAGTCTCATTGAGCTCGTGGCTCGTATGTACTGAATATATTCCGAGGTGCCCGTTGTCTTCTTGCACACGAATAGCGAGAAATTTTTGTGTCATTACATGTAAATACATAAGTGTGATATAATGAAACATCGCTCGTACGACACTGGTATGCTGCCGAAGACTGACACGCCATAGAGAGACCCGCCCCTTCGACGCAACCAAACACTTTGTTAGTCATGAAGCAGCGAGCTACGGGCGATATATTGGCACTCACGTACTGCGGGCGTTGTGTTTGGGTGGTTCTCTTGGATGACGAGCGGGTAGTGTGGCGGCGCGTCGAGGAAATCAAGATCAGTGAGATGAGCGAGTAAGTTAACAAATCAACAGATATTAAACTCACCTATCGTGCACAAAACATCGCTCCGGTATAGTAATTACCATTGACACTACGACTTTTGAACGAGTTTCGCTACGCGCCTGTAGTCATGCGTGGGGAGAGGTTCGAGGGGACGAGGAAGAGGACAAGTCGAGTGGCAGTCGTAGATACGCACCTGTCTTGCCGGGCGTAACACGGCCACGAGGCCAATTGCTCCCATATCAGCGGTTCGGATTGATGCGATAGCCTCGTTTTGGATACGAGACCTGCGGTGTTCTCTGACATTCTACAACCTACGACGTATCTCGAGCCCCACTGATGGCTCGGGGTTCGCCCTTATCATCTTCGACGATCCCTTTCCTCGCCCTCACTCCAAACCAATCATCCACACCCCTCTCCGGTCCACAATGCCGCCGTATTTTATTCAACTTCAAGGTCCGTAAGGTAAGTTAACCATCGGCCAACTGGTACGCCGTCTGCTCGTTTCAACGTTGAGGCTAACAGTATTACAACACCCGCTTACTCGCCCTGTCCCGCAGCCACGATCATTTTCGCGGTATGTGTCCTTAAACATAGTCGAGTAGTAGCACTGACGCGTTCCTTTTGTACACATACGAGCAAGGTTCAATCCGCATAGCACAAATTGTGTCGAAAAACTCGATGTACGTCCCTTGTTCCCTTTGCCAATGCATTGTCGACTAAACTCACATTTATTTCGCAGTGCTTCAAAGCAGGTTTGTACTTACTAGTGGCTCGGTCTCGTATCTATCATGTTTTGTAAATACGTACACAACACAATATATAAACGTTACGCTCGCATATGAGTTTGGCAAGGCGGATAAAAATGGAAATTCTATTAGTTTCCAAATTTGGGCACCGCTCATGAGCCTCATGAAGCTCTACGGGGTGCTCACAGAGCTCATGAGCACGCCAGGGGCTCATGAGCCTCATGAGCACAAAAGGTGTACTCACGGGGGTTAATTAGACATCATACCGGGCTATTTGAAGCCCCACAGCCACGCGTGGCGCGATCACGATCGATCACGAAGCTAAGATAAGATGGTCAGTGAGTGCCTAAGATAAGGGGGGGGGTGGCTCACGCGCTCAGGCGGGTTTTGAGCGCTCATGAGCGCCCAAGGGGATTTCTCGTTTTTGCAGATGCTTTTGGACTCGCAGCTGTTTCGGTGAACCGAGGCTGATGAGTAGTCGTTGGTTTGTTCTGCCAGTGAGAATTCCAAGGTCAAATTAGCTCTTGAGGAGGCTTGATGACCACTGTAAGGGTTGCGTGCGCAAGCTTATATACTCGGCACGGCCTGCGGCCGTGCCTGCCTGCATACACGTTCCGTTCCCTATTGTATCTCATCTCTCTTGTATTTAAAGGCTTGCTCTCGTGTATATACAGACGATCTCTTCCTCGCATAGGAGTCGTCTGACAAGTCATCTTACTTACCCTAAGCTCCGACATCGCCACAACTCTCGCCGTGGGTTCTTGGGGAGGGCCATTCCTAGCTTTCGGCTCGGGAGACTGTTGACATAATCAAGGCGCCAAACTTGTGGCTAGAGTCCGCATTCCTCGGAGTTAAGTCCTGATTAGTGTGCGGGCAAAAACCTCCTCCGAGGTTCCTGATATGTAAAACACCATAGGTTTCTGACATGTTGCATAATACATTGGCGCTAAAGGGAGATATAAGTAAGTATCGGGAGACAAAGTGCGTTTAATCCCGTTTGACCTCGTTGACAGTCCGAGCTTGCTTCTTCTCCTTCCCTTTAGTAATTGAGTCGCTCTCCCCATAGCTACCATTGTTAGAAGTGGATGGGGCGACCGCCAAGATAGATGACATGTTCGTCAAAGGTTGATGGTTTGGAGCGCACTCAACTCGCTATAGTACAGTGCTCCACATGTACTCGGCGCGAAATTCGGAATCCGGCTCGTTTTCCTTTAATAACTCGTCGTTGAGCTGGCATAAGCACGCATATACAGTAGTGCTTGCTATTAAGTATCGCCACATCACCTTGATTTGTTCAGCCATCGTTTCTACATCTGTACATCACTGGAGGTCTGAGTCAGATGTTTCCTTTATCCAATGCCCGACAGCATTGAAACTGGACATCGACGAGTCACCCCAGCATATTTGTGCGAACAAACGAGCAGACAGCTATGTCCCGACAATTTTGCATCTAATGTTTTTTGACAAAAGGGCGGGCGCCCGAGTTGATTGTGTAGTTCGTGACACCTTTATAAAAAAACCTCCCGTTAGCATTGTTAACGATTATGATTTTCTCACTAATCACTCAAATTTTCATGAGTGATTTTCGGGCATGAGACGGAAAAACTCGTTGTGATGGAGAGTCTTTCGCTGATGAGGCCGTTTTGAGTTTCGAAGCAGGTGGTCGGGCATCAGCGGCTAGCACACGCAATGTAATCTACTTCCACCAATATTGAGACTCGAGCTCTGAGGTCACGATAAATGCGCCACCGCACTACCCGACAGGAGTGGTAAAAAATGAGCTAAAATGCGCGCATGATATGTGCGGGTCGCCATGCATGCTCTCGCGCACTGAATACGCGTTGGATTAGTTGTTTCGTAAGTACATTTGTGTGCTAGGTACTTCTACGCGCCCTATGCCCCTCGTTGCCTTCCGAGCCTGGCATCATACTTATGCCGGTGACGAGGGCAGCTTCTCATCGCTTCGAGCTTGATGAGCCCGCGACGATTTTAATTTGAAATGTGAAATCACCTCGCGTCATATCACTCGTTAACAGCGCTACCTCCCGTCACCGAGGCGCGGTAATTTACAGTAATTTACAGGTAAGTTACATCGGTAAATCACACAAGGTAAATTACATGAGGTTTTGCCTGTACAAAGGTTTTGATCGGAGTTCAGTGTTATTTTTGTGTTCTCGATTTTAGAACGACAGACTCGTTGTCGACCGCCGACCCCATCGCGAAAACGACCTGAGTCTCAAAAGGCCGGGTCTTGAGCACCAGCTTGGTTTATGCAAGCGAACGGCAAGCACTCACAGGTACTTGCGAGCACGGAGCTTTGCTCCTTGGGGCTCGCTTACTGGGGGCTCGCTTACTGGGGGCCTAGCTTACGGTGCTCCTCGGCTTGTAAGCGCTTGCAATTGCTTGTGAGCACGGGCGGACCCCACTGAGAATCAAAAATGCAGTTTGTCCAGCAAGAGCACGTGCGCAGCAGATTAGATGAGGAAAATAAGAAGGGGCAAGGTTTCAATGCCAGTGAAGCTGATTAAACATGAACATCTGAGGCCGAGTCAACCGGGAGGGGAGTACAAGGTAATTTATCAACCGCCTGGTGGTGGTCAAGTCGTCTGGGCGCTTACGGTTCTCGATGTTTGTGGTGGTTTGCCTTCATCACAAAGACTTCTGCTTGTCAACGACGTCATTCCAACTTGCGGTAATCCGACAGCCCCCGCAGCTCACCTGGCAGCGATGACTGATTTCAGCCCTACAAACCATTAAGGCTTTGTGGTTTAACTCCGAATCGCCCATTGGCAGTGGGCCCGCAGCTCACGTTCGGCCGCCGACGCGTCTGGGAGATGACAGTATCAGTGTGGTGCGAACGGTCTCCGCAGTGACTTTAGCTGTGTGAGTTATCTCTAGCGTCTATCAGCCCTGGCCTGATCGTACTGTAGTGGTGAAAAGACGAAAGGCGCCCCTGTTGTTCTGCCGCGAGCGCTCCCGAACTGCCCGAGGCTAAACATAAGCTTAGTGCACATTCCCCGTACCCCTTCATGCCAAGAGACCTAGACAAACGACCACCAATAACTGCGTAACCGAACCTGACTGGATACATCAAGCAGCGCGTGTGTGGCAGTGTGATCTCAACATTGGCCCTGCTTCTGTCATTTCGCCATCTCGAATAGGGAAGATCAAGAACGACATCTAAAATCGGTTCGATCAGGACTGACGGATGGCGGTGCAGCTTCTTCCTGCTAACACTCCATAAATACCACCATGCGGCCTTCTTTCACCGACACCATTCATAAATCCACCTGGCTTTGAGGAGCCCTCTCGCCATCCTGCCCGCGTCTTTTATCCTTGAACCTCACGCTCAAGCCTCACTTTCGACAAACCGTTTGGGATGTCTCGTTTGCTCTCAAGGACTCCGGCGGGAATATCTTCGGTTGACGGGAGTCTGGAAAGCCGTGAACTGGTGAGTCTCGGTATCTTCATCAAATTGAAACTTCTTTGCTCACATGGGTACTTACCAGTCAGCCCGGTCATTAAGCACACGAGATGCGGACCAGTCTGGCCAAACACCATCGTACGTATGTTTCTCGCGTTAGTATACCGTAGTCTTGCAGCTCATCATATGATAGCGTCCAAAACCTCGTAGTAGGAATCGTGCCCGGTATAATCGCAGTTCTGGTGTTCAGCGGCATCGCCATCCTCCTCATCATTCGCAGACGGCTCCCGTCCAAAAAACCTACCCGCGGCTACTACTCTCGCGCGTCAACCTCGAGTACAGATCCGTATCTGAACGCACCACGAGGGAGGATAGACTGGGCGCAGCGTGGCTACAGGTACGACCCAGAGAGCGCGTATGGGCTGCCATCAAGAGAGGAGAGGAATCCGATCTATCGCGAGATCCTACGGGTCAATACGTCGGACGCACTGCTGACCGCGCCACGCCAGTCGGTCGTCATGCAGAGTGCTACCTCTCCCCCTCCATTTGTGCCGTATCCCAACAAACACGATTCCCTTCCCGACTATGCTTCCCAATCACAAGCCGAACTCCCGGTCGAGAAGACTCCTGTGGAGGAAGTCAACGCCCATGGTCTTTCCGGGTTGCCCGTCTGGTCGTCAATCTGGCCCAGCGGGTGGACTGGGCAGAATGAGACGCTACTCGCGCGCGACGAGGACTCGGATGATGATTCAGACGAATCGTTTGTCTCGGGGAAGGAGAAAGGTCAACTAGACGACGTGCCTACGACAGGCGAATTAGGTGTTCTATCAACTCCTTCCTCTATCCCTCCGCACCTTTACCGTTCTCCCCATTTGGACGACGAAGAGGACATCGAGGCGCTCGAGCTCGAAATCACTCGACTGATCGAAGATGCTAAGCAAACCAGAATCGATAAGAAGAGCTACTTCTCTCTGCCTTTCGGCTTATCGCGTTCAGGCACACAACGTTCGAGTGCCGTTCTGGGTCGTCAACCCCAAGCGCCCAGCCGCGTTCCCTCTTTGGGACGAAGCGCCCGCTCCGGTTTGGGGTTGAGCACTGCGCCACCGGCTCGAGCCGGTGGACTCGAATTGTCGCCTGGTGGCGGGAGTACATTGTCCAGCCTCCTCGGACGACTTGCTGCGCCGTTCTCGCACACTGATAGGTCCAGGCGAATAGATTTCGGTCATATCACACCCGACGAAGAGGTGGCGAGGATAGGTGAAACTGGAGCGCTGACTACGTCCCCAGACCGCGTTCCACTCGACAAGATACCCCAGCAGCCCGCTTCTCCTTTCCTTGCTCCACCTATGGCTCTTCCCTCCACCGCTGTATCATCCGAAGCTCGTCCTATGATTGCGTCAACTCCATCGTTCCCAGAGCCACACGAGGTTGAGCGTCCCTACCTTAATTCTATCCCTACTCAACCATCATCTAGGCTAAATGGAGCGGGGCACGCGCGCTCGGTCTCGGGCAGCTCCACAACGACTATTCGTCCACTTCCGGTTCTTCCTGGGTCAGGCCTATAAGGAGTGGGGCTAGAAATCTGTTTAGCATATATGCTGTCGCACTTGTCTCGCCTTGTTTCCATCTCCCTCCGCCCCCCTGGCCACCTGCCTCGATCATAATTTGCTCTGCCAACTGTAATATAGCGCATATATTTATGGATTTTTGTACCATGACATTCGCATCGAGTTTGGACGATGTGAAACGTGTTTGCGGGGCCGACAACTATCCCAGACCGCGAAGAGTATAGATTGGAATCGTGGTCCTGTACTGTATCAATTCAACGCGTAGCTTTTGCTTTTATGTAGACTTACCATGCATAGAGATTGCTTAAATGTAAGTGTGTCAAATTTTGTCGATGGAGGGGATCTAAGAACGTTTAATCAAGTTAACGATATTACGCCTTCCAGTGTCTATACTCCTCTCAGGAGGGGACGGTCGAGCTTATGAGCAGTCCGAGGTACACTCAGGCCAGGTTTCCGCATATGGTCTTTCGTCTAGTTTTCGTACATACGACTAGTGAGGTGAAGAGTTACTAATCTTCCAAGTCGTTTTCCGTGACTTCGATAGGGAAGCTACCTGGCATGCTCCTCAGGCATTCCGCTAACAGTTTCCGATATTTACAACCCCAATCGTCAGCTATCCTTTGCGTTTCTATAGTCCTAGTAAAGCGAGATGAACTTCATTAGGCGGATCAAATCGAATAAGCTAAGAATAATGTAGACTCACACTCGATATTCAATCCTCCATTCCATGTTCTTGGGACTCTTATCGCCAGCTTGAGGATCCTTGTTCGTGCTGCAGTACCCCCAGAAGCTCTGTGGATCATAACGCGCCGCAGGACAGCGATGATAATAGACTTGGTCACAGTCAACCAAGCTAGTCTCCGTATTAGTTATCATTATGAAACATGTTATGGAGCGGCCTGCGTGATACAAAATGCTTAGTAGCAGTAACTGCGGGCATCGAGGTTTAGCTATTGATGACATGCTCACAGAGTGATATGGCCTCCAGATTTGCCTGTTCTGGAAGTGGTATCAACCGACACGCCCATTGTCCAACAAGATCCTGCCATACTACTGGGCTCCAAAGTACCCGAGATTTCCTCATTCCATAACGTATAGAACGTAAAGGCACCTCGTACGTGAGCCAACCATCAGATCCTACAATCGGTTTTGCAGCCGTAGAACCTTCGCGCTCTACGACGTGTAGTGTCGGCTAATCAAATGCGAGTGGGTAAGCAGTAAATCAAAAGTATATAGCCGTGCAACCCACCGTATCAACTACGCACATATTACAACAGATATTAAACCAGTTGAATACTGGTGACTTCTGGTGGATCCCGATTTCCCCGGCAAGGACTGCGAATGGAGGGAGACCGGCACCGAACCAGGTCTCATAGGTTGGCACTGGCTGCGCTCGAATCTCGTGAAGTATCCGGTATAGATTGAGTATTATCGTGGGCCCAGCAGCTTCGAGGAGCAGGTTTAAAGTGTTGAGCAACTCAACATTGGTAATAGCCCAGCGATATATCCTGGAGAGTGCTCCTAGTACCGGATCCAAAGGTCCGAATAATGATACCACGTTTCCCTTGAGAGTGAAATGTAGGGTATATGCGAATCAGTTCTTCACAAACCGTCAAGTACGGAGCTTCGACTGACTACAACCAGACCAAGATGGGGATCGCGCGCTGGGCTGACCACTACGTGCCCTGTGTGATCTACACGTACTCCGTGACGATCGACCTAAGTCTGTAAATTACTTTGACTTTCGGTTCAATCATCTGGCTTACCCCAAACTGCTCACGGCCGAGATCTGTAAGAGTAGCCTACTCGGTTGAGTTATATCTCTAATTCAAATGGCGTGTATATCGTGAGAAGCCTACCACAATATCACGGAGCTACGACACACGGTCAATAGTCTAATCAGAAGGGCATCAACAAACGTCACGCACACACACAACCAATGCCCTAAGGTCACGAGTAGAACGAAAGAAAGCATCAAGCGGAAGCATGGCTGACCATGCAGATGCTATAGGTTAAATGCCGTGGTATGTGATTAGGATCGCCGCGTACCTGACGAATACACAATACCATTCAGCCATGGACCCCGTGTGACTCCAACTATAGTGGCAACATTTGGGTGACTGTTTGTAACATTAGACGGCAATTTGGGGATTGATATCAGAACCTACATACAGGAATTGCGACATCCACATCAGCTCCTCTCTCACTCGCTACATTGCTTAGCATTCATACTAGTGGGGTCCGAAGTCGAAGTGCAAAGACATACCACCTCTGCCTCCCACGGTGCTTGTGCGGAGCTGTAGGTGACGTACGTCACCGGCAACTTCCCTATACGCCCAGAACGATTGGACATCGTCACGACCGGTTGTTCTTCAGATGACTCAGTCATTCGATTAAACCACCACCACGAAAACCGTGGTGGCATCACGATTTGGTCTACTATATCATGTGCATTGACCTCCTTTAGCTGTCCAGTAGAACGATATGAGTAGAATACCGGTTAGATCAGGGAGTCACACTCACGAGGCTGTCTTCGGATGTAATATATTGCCTAAGCTGCAGTCGCATCTTCAGAAACATATGTAAGCCTTTTCACGTCCGCTGCATGCGTGTCTGAAGTATGAATACCTTAATTAGGTTATCGACTATATCAAGCCTTCGATCTAGCTCTTCCAAGGTCTCGAGCTTTACAATGGCTTTCCGATAGCTCTTGTGACCCGGACGACTTGCCTTGTCGAACAGAGCTTGGATCGCTCGAAATTCGCTAGTGCAATGAATGTTATACTTAGCAAAGGGTGTTATGTTTTTGATCTTGGGAGGTTGCCCACGTTACGAATTCGTGAGCATCTGCCTCCCTCATTCGAGGAATATCTTCTACCAGCCGGGTCGTTGATCGGATCCTGAACCCAAGTGCTGCGCATCGATCACGCTCGGTTGGGGAGTCCTAATTAGGACGCGGCATAAGTCATAAAGCGACGAATGAGAGATTAAACTAGCTTTTAGTATATCTATCAGCAACTCGGCCATGTTGGTAAGGTCGCGGAGGCCGGAAAAGGGCGCGACGGTATCCAGCATTGCGGGAACCAAGCGCTGGCGGATGCCTCGCCACGCTCTGGCTTGTGGGGTATTGTTCGACCTGAGACTCATCAATCAGCCTGGATCAATATAACGGGGTTCGGATAGTTGGGTCCGGTGAGGGCTGCCTGAATTGGGTAGGGGCTTGGTGGTGGTAGCCTGTGCTTAAGCGCTCGACACTTGGGCTGTCACACAAACAGACCAACACGCGCCACATCGGAAGTTTGGTGTTGTCCACTTTCTTCCCCTAAAGGTCAGTAAATACGAACTCCCTTCTGAGCGGCGAGTGGAGAGAACGAGCTTTGGACTGCAGGCAAAAACTGAGTGCGACTTTATAGAAGTCCCTACATAACCGAATTTAGTATTTGCTGTGTCCAACGCCAAAGTATATATTGCAATACGATTAGCACTAATGCACCCCTGAAAGAAGTTCTGTATTTCTGCCTGATTTTTTTTTCAGGCTCTGTGCCTCGCATACCAGCCGCGCTGTGCTCGTCACCATCTCGGACGGTCACGTGCTGCATTTAAAATACTGCCCACTGCAACCAAATGCGAGAATTTGATTTCGCTCCGATCTCGCTTCTTACCTCCACACGCGTTGCTGCCATACTGAAACCTACCCGCGAGCTCGGTCACCAATTAAATATCAGCGTAGAATACACGTTAAGATCCAGCACCCATCCAGTTATCTATGTAGTACGTTGCAACTACCTTGTGGTATACATTCATCATCTGACTCTGATCCCAAGCTTTACAGATTCTTTAAAATACTAAGACCCCAGCATGCTAGATCGTATACAGCGCCGCGTACATAAAACCAAGCAAGATCTACGTCGTCTGATTGACGCACATACATTCTCGGTCGATCGGGTACTGACTATCTCAAATCAGGAGCACGCCCCACTCGATCCCTCTTCTGCTCAGCCGCCGCCAGCCACTGCTGTGCCTGAACCCAAAGGTCTTCATCTTGACACGCAGGCGGGCCTTACCTCTGCCACATCTAGGCCGGCAAAAGAGCTCCCAATTGCTTCTGCCCCAGACCCCGAACCCAACCATGCACACACCTCTTCCACACCTGTATCCACATCTATTCTGCCCATCCTCGAAGCTACGAATCGCCCAAACCAGAGTCATACCCCAGTTATTTTCAATTCACCAGAGGGTACATTGCGAGACACGAAACATACCACATGGTTAGGTCTAAAGGTGCTTCTGGGGACATTGAACAGGGGCGCTGATGCGTTTGGGCCGCTCAAGTCGGCGGTCGGCAACTTGGCGCGGTGCATTGATATTTTTGAAGTAAGTAGATAGACCTACCGTTATTAAATGAGCCAGCTACAACGGATGAAATCAGAACGAGGCCGCAGCACGTGAAGACTACGCCCAACTTCGAACTGAAATAAACAATCTGTGTCAAGATATCTCCGGTTTCATCAGCGGAAACGCGCCGCCCTCAATGACGTCAAGTATCACCATGCTTGCGCAGTGAGTTGCACAGGGATGATTCACACGTACGCTTACTATCCATTGCAGGGGGATTGAGAAGGAAACGGGAATGATATTTCTTAAAGCACAAAGGAGCGTAGCAGAACGACTCGCGGAAGCGAAGGATGATATAGACGAGGTAACAGAATGCTATCGCCGGATACAGGCGTTACTCAACCGGCTGTCGGTGAGTACCAATCGCTCCGATTGATCCCACACCCTTGCTTTCACGGATATATAGCTTAACGCGAATACAAACATGTGGAAGATTGTAGACGAACACGCAACAGTATGTCAAATTAGCACCCATCAGATAGTCGGCACTGAGAGGATCTACCGCAATAGCAAATCCGTCTTGATCACCTTCCGTACTCCGCCGAGGCCAAGTACCAGTCTGCGCGGTCGGATAGCCTTGGTCGTAGTGGATGTACACCAAACACTCGCGTCGAAGTGCTTGAGGAGCTTCTCGCCTGGGCTCAGAAGGAGGACAATCATAGGATATACTGGCTGAACGGTATGGCTGGGACCGGTAAAACAACGATCGCATATAGCCTATGCGAACAACTGCAGAGCGCTGGGAAACTGGCGGCAAGCTTCTTTTGCTCTCGACAGCTGCCGACCTGTCGCGACGTCAGTCACATACTGCCGAGCATCGCGTTTCAGCTTTCGTTGTGTTCCCGCCCTTTTCGATATGCGATGGCGCACGCCCTCGAACAATATCCTGATGCACACAACCAGCCAGTGGACCTACAGTTCGACAGCCTGATCGCCGCTCCTCTACGAGCGGTTCGGGATACCTTGCCGATCGACTTGATCATAGTGGTGGACGCTCTAGACGAGTGCGAGGACTCCGGCGGGGTTGGCAAAATGTTGCTCGCCTTGCTCCGACACGCCTCGGACCTGCCGATGAAGGTGTTTGTGACAAGTCGCCCGGATCAGCTGATAATGGATCGTATGGGAAGCCACAAATACAAGCATGCTCGATCAGAACTACGCCTGCACGAGCTAGATAGACTTGTGGTGCAATCTGACATCAAGACGTACTTGGCGGTTTCTCTTGATGAACTTAACTTGGACTCGGCAGACCTTGACAGCTTGACCAAGCGATCAGGAGCCCTTTTCGTCTACGCGTCCACAGTCGTGCGTTATATCACATACAGCCCGACTCGGAGTAGTCAGCGGCTCGCCGAAGTGTTGTCTACACCCACGTCGTTAGATGCAAGTCAGCGGGGGATCGATTCGCTTTACGCGGCTATCCTACTGGCCGCGCTCGAAGACGAGGATCTAACTCGCGCGGAACGCAGTGAAATGCACCGGATACTCCGTACGGTAATCTGCGCTCAAGAGCCATTACCAGTCGCCTTAATCGCTCGATTCTTGGAAATCAACTTAGTGGAATCCGTTCAAGCTTCGTTGAAGGCATTGTCCTCGGTGCTTCAGGTCTCAGATACAACAGATCAGCTCGTGACTACGCTCCATCAGTCGTTTCCAGACTACCTCATGGATCAGGAGCGTTATGGAAGGTTCTGCTGCCAACCAAAAGAACAGAATGCTTGGTACGCTCAAACATGCTTCAATCTGATCACGACGGTGAATCCAGCGTTCAACATCTGCCGTATTGAATCGTCGTATATACCTGATCGTGACGTTGAGGGGCTGAATGACAGGGTGAATAAATCCATCTCGCCGGAATTGTTCTACGCATGCAGATACTGGGAGGCGCACGCAGAAATCGCAGAGCCGTCGAAGGTGGTAGGCGGGGTGCTTTACTTTCTATCGAGACAACTATTACTCTGGATGGAAATCATGAATCTGAAGCAGAACTTAAACGACGGAGTTGGCATCCTTTTGAGGCTTCATGCTTGGTTGCGGGTATGGAGTCACATCAACTCGAATAGAATGTTAATGAATAACAATGTAACAGACCATCCATGCTTCAAGCGAGATGCGACAGCTGGGTGTCGATGCGCTACGGTTTTTAACAGCATATGCGTCAGGTCCCGTAAGTCAGCTGACACCACATATTTACGTATCGACACTTGCGCTATGGCCAAAACATCGGCCAATCTCAAGGCTTTATTCAGACAGCTTCCCGCACACTGTAGAGGCATCAGGTTCAGCTATGAACAGGCAAGGCGCGGCAGTACTTGCCGTGTTGAGTGCTCCAGGGAAAGTGTATCATGTTGCTTGTTCTCCCGACGGCACACGGATCGCCTCAGGCTCTGCCGACGACGCCATTCACATTTTGGATGCATACACCGGGAGGACGATTGGGCAGCCCCTAGAAGGTCATACAGGCAACATACGATCTGTTGCATACTCTCATGATAGCAAGCGCATAGTTTCCGGCTCCAATGACAACACAATTCGCATCTGGGACGCTAACACCGGCCGGATGTTAGGACAAACACTACAGAGTCACGCGGATGATGTTACCTCGGTTGCATTCTCACCGAATGGATTGTGCATCGTGTCGGGCTCTTCGGATCAGACTGTTCGTATCTGGGACTCACGGACGTGGCAAGCTTTGGGTGAGCCACTGGAAGGTCACACTGGCGCTGTGTTATCGGTTGCGTATTCGTCTGATAGCGCATATATCGTTTCCGGTTCAAAAGACGGTACCGTTCGCATCTGGGATGCGAGGACTCGCACGCAGCTGGGCAATCCGATGGAAGGGCACACACACTATGTACACTCAGTGGCATTCTCGCCTAACGACATGCGCGTTGTTTCAGGCTCTGGAGATAAGACTATCCGCGTCTGGGATACTGATACTAGGAAGACGATTGGACATCCACTACAAGGTCACACTGACTATGTACGGTCGGTTGTATATTCACCTAATGGCGCGTATATTGTTTCAGGCGCCGATGATACCACTATCCGTATATGGGACGCAAGTACTGGGCAAATGCTAGGACAACCCTTCAAGGGTCATACTGACTGGGTATACTCTCTCACATTCTCACCCGACGGCTTGCGTATCATCTCTGGCTCCAGGGACGGGTCCATTCGCATCTGGGATGCGCACGTTGAACATACCCTAGGACCGTCACTAGAAGGCCATGCATGCACTGTGTGCTCGGTTGCATACTGTCCTGACGGTACTCAGATCGCCTCTGGCTCTTACGATAACACTATCTGCATCTGGGGCGCATACACTGGTCAGATTGTTGGCCAGCCACTGAATGGCCACACCTTCATTGTGAACTCAGTTGCATACTCCCCTGATGGGACAAGCATTGCTTCTGGCTCCGGTGACCATACCATCCGGATCTGGGATGCGAGTAGCGGTCAGATAGTGGGACAGCCGCTAGCAGGACACACAGACATCGTATGGTCGGTTGTGTTCTCACCTGACGGCTCACGGATTGCCTCTGGTTCTGCAGACTACACTGTTTGTATCTGGGACGCGCATACCAGGCAGATGGTAGGACAACCTTTAAGAGCCCACACAAGCACTGTATACTCAGTTACATTCTCACCTGACGGAGCTCGCCTTGCCTCTGGCTCTTGGGACAATACCATTCGCATCTGGGACGTGCACACTGGGCAGATGGTGGGACAGTCGCCGAAGGGTCACACAGGCTCGGTACGATCAATTGCATACTCGCCATGTGGCAGTTGCATCGTTTCTGGGTCCAACGACGACACCATTCGGATCTGGGATGCACGGACTGTCCAGATGGTGGGGCAACCACTGAAGGGTCACACAGACTGGGTTATGTCGGTCGCATACTCACCTGACGGTGCTCGCATCGTCTCTGGCTCCGATGACAGGACCATTCGCTTCTGGGATGCACATACTGGTTTGATGCTGGGACAACCGCTGGAAGGTCATACAAACCGAGTATGGTCGGTCGCATACTCACCAGATGGTCAACATGTTGCTTCCGCCTCTGAAGATAAGTCTGTTCGTATTTGGGATGTATGCGCCTTGCCGAGCTTGGACATAGCATCCCGGAGGAGTTCGAACTCCCTATGCCAGTCATCTCCATCGTCCAGTCTCCCGGGTCCCGGCTCCAGTACACTCAATCATTCAGCTCGCATCTACGAGCCTCTGACCGAACGTGGGTTCCTTATCAACCCTTCAGGTAAGTGGTTTATCTCTTGTAGTTCCTCTAATTATTCAATTTCTGACGGCTGTATTACCTCATCTCTTCTTGACGCCCCAGACCAGGCTAATGCCTGGACCTTGAGCAACGATGGATGGGTAGTAAGTCACGACCTCAAGCCGCTCCTATGGGTGCCCCCCGAGTTGCGAGGCACTCTCCTTCGCTACGGAAATAGCTGGATGATATCTACGGAGGGCTCCTGGTCGCTTGGTCTCAGCAGAGCGAGATTCGGAGCGGAGTGGCAGCAGTGCTATCGTTCCTAAGGGTTTAAAAATACACAGATTCACGTCCCTCATGGTTGCTATGACAGGAATCTTGTATTTATGCTCAGCTGTACTGGCCAATATTCTACATTCACGACTTGTCCCTAAATTGTTTTGCCCCAGTTTGATTTGTCTATACAAAATGTGGCTCTCGTTGATTTGCTGATCGCTACACTGAAAGGCGAATCATTTATGTAACGTATGAAGTCTGTAAAATGCGCTCCCCAGAGTACTGTACTGGCCAGAGATGAACGTCGATTGATGTCCCACCCAGGACCCCAAACCCCTAAATTGCATTTTTGAAAAATTTAAGCTACTAGTAAATGCCGGCCCAAATTTTTTTCCAGAGTAGCTACTAGCAGTGAAGATCTAGCTCTCAAGTCTGAAGCTCCATGATGCCATACAAGAGCCGCTACGATGGTTTCTTTGTCGCCTCTGGTGGTGTCCCAAGTCCGCGTGGGACATCAATCGACGTTCATCTCTGGCCAGTACAGTAGAGAAAAAATAGGTCACATGAGTATGACTAAAACCGAGCACTGGAAATCCCCAGAATCTAGTGATATTACCACAACATTTCATGATACGTACATCAACCACATTGTACCAAGACGAATATCACATACTCCAAGAACCACTTTTACTTGCCGTGTCTTGACAAGCTCTTACTCGGATACTAGATCGATATGACAAACCAGTAAGCCGACCACGAGCCGGGCTGATATGGAACGAAGCCATGAAACTCACATGTTTCGCCTCAGAGCTTGGCGCATACGCCTCGTTACTCCCATGCCCCAAAGCAGATGGACGACCAGTAGTTGGAAGCGAGTTCGAACTCATATCCCCCATCCCACCCGTCAATCTGGTCTTGGATCCGACATAGTTTGGTGTTTGATTTCGACTTTGGTCTCGTTTGCGTCGCATTCGGACCATCGCGAGAATACCGAGTGCCAATAAAATCAAACCAACTACACCGCCTATCACAGCTCCAGCAATGGTACCACCTAGGGTAGAGTTGGAAGTAGAATCAGAGGCACTGAGGTTCGTCGAGGCCGCCGCAGATCCTGATCGAGAAGCGGTGGAGGAGCTTGACCCCGTAGAACTGGCTGCCGTATTGGTGCTATGATGATATCAGTGAGAGAACAATACAGAACCTGTTATCGACGGCATAAACGCACCTCGGTATGTACTTGAAGAAATCGATAGTTGCCCAAGTCCCAGACCAGTCGGCATGCGTGATCATGAGAGTGTGTGGCCCATTGTTCAAGTCTGCCTTGCCCCATGTCATTCGTTGAGATCGCTATTAAAAGCCTTTCTAATCGTCGGATCATTTCCCACGAGAAGTACATACCATAAGACCCCTGTTTGCCGCGGTGGTGTTAACCGTCTCGGGAGGTCCACCATCAAGACTAATTGCTACAGCCGCATTACCCATTGAGTAGTCCGTAAAAAACCATACGGCGGTGCCGTTGAACCGAAATATACACGTCTCGCCGGGGAATCGGGTGGTGTGAGCTGAGCCTCGGAGGTAGATTGTGGTATCTGGCGTCGAGGACTACAGTAGTTTGGAGGGAAAAAATGTCAGAATATGAATCGTATTGCCAGGTGAACAGGGAATCGCACTTTGGGTTGCCAGCCATTTCCAGCGTAGGTAATCGATGAATCTGTGTCGTCGACTAGTATTGCGTTCTTTGGCACGTTTGATGCCCCTCTAAAGAGTGGATCCGTTAACGTTGAAACACGAAAGTACAACAAACACAATCAAACGCACGGTCCAAGATTCGATGGAGCTATGTCATCACTCCCATCGTTTGGCACAATTCTGTCAACCGAGTACAGTATCAGCAGAGAGACAGTATTCCCAACCCTGCCTCGGTACATACTCCAAAAAATCTAAGCCCATGACTCCTTTCTTCGGATTCACCTTTGCTCCGATGTTGCTAATCACAATCTGATGATCGTTCGAGTCGAGAGCTGGTGAAGTCCACAGCGTCTGTTGGGCCGAGAATCCAGAGGACGGAGCACCGACGCTGACGTTCGCATATTGTTGCCCGTCAATCCGAACCGTCGCAATTCCCCCGTTTGGGTCTTTATCGCCGTAGTATTTAATTGACTTCCCTACGACATTGTTATAATTACTCTGGCCGATAGCATAGTTAACCATACTCACCTCGAAAAAACAAAACGACATTTGCCCCAGCTTTGTTCGACGCAGAGTAAGTTCCGTTATACCGTAATCCAGAACGCCCAGCGTTATAATCCGTCCAGTTCGAGTTACTATACTGAATCCCATTTAGATTTGAGTCGCCGAACACGTAAGAATCATCAAGCCTGATAGGGCTCTGGGCTAGCACACTCCCAACAAAGAAACACAAGGTATGAACGATGGGAAGTGAAGGAAAGCGGAGCGGAACCATTATCTTCGGTGTCGTCACTCTACCAAGGGTGGTCAAAGGATCGACAGGAGCGTTCGAAGGGTATTTTATATCGCATCATACGCTTGGCAATCTTCCAGGCGAAGACAACGAGGCGGCGCTTGATATCGATCATTTAGAGCTAGTCCCGTGATGTTGTTTGGTCAAACATGACCATTCGGTCGTAAACAGCCACTTCTAGGTCAAGCTAAAACTTCGCTATATACTACCATTGATCTGAATACACTAATACGACTTCTAGATGTTTAAACAAAATTGTCTGTAGTGATGAAAGAAACACCTTCCCAGTGCACTGAAGATCTGGTACCTGGTTTGAAGGGTCCGGGTAAAATAAAATAGCGTTAGCGACAATTAAGTCACGCTGAGTAGGTCCGATAGTTTTTGTACTCCACATGATTTACACAGGCTCCCACCAGTACTTTAAAACTGGCAGAACTTAGCGGGAGATTGGGAGACAAGCTAGTATCCGATGTAGAGGTGATGTGTCTGGTAAGACTTCGTGAATTTCAGTTGATCAACTTATCAGAAGTGAGATGATATCAAGAGCGAACGTGGTCGTATATTTGAGTACCAAACCCGCGTCAAAAAATAAGACGATGGTGTTTCAAACTTTCATACTTGCGCATATAATGACCGCTGCCACCAGCCTTGGAGACAATTACATCATAGAGCCTAATGTTGTCCTGGCGTTCCGCTGTTGCAAGGAAGCTCTAGGTATCACTCAGTTCAAGACCTAAATATGGTCTATAGAAAATGTAGAAAGACGTTATAAAATACAATAAAACTATACTATATGCGCGGTGCGCAGTGTGCCTAAGACGACGCGCAAAGGCGTGAGAGTGATAAGGGGTAAACGATATATATTCACTGATGGACTACCTACAGAGCCTAGAGGCCTCCTTATATACACATTAGAGCGATAACTAGAACATTCTACATGCCTCTGTATGCGAGGGCGAATCCTACGCATATATGCTAGAACTTTCTATCACACGAATGTTCTAGTGCGTCTGCAAAATAGGATTTTCTCGTTGAGGACCGAGCCTGTGGTGAGTGCTCGTTTAAGATCACGGGGTGCTGGCGAGTATGCGATTCGTTCTCATGAGCCTCACAAGCGCCCGATCGGCGCTCATGGTGCTCATGAGAACCACTGCCGGGCTCATGAGGCTCATGAGAAAACCGAGTGGCTCACGAGCCTCATGAGCTCGTCAAAATATCTTTTGAGGCTCATACGCTCGTGGCGTGTGCTTAAGTGGCTCATGAGCCATGTAGCTCGGTTTGAAAAATCATGCTGACCGACATTCGCCGAGTTCCACACTCGTATAGAATAACAATATTATGTGCATTAATATTACGGGATATACAGAGCGAACGCTAGTGTCACACATGCGAGACAAGAGTCTGAACGGACAATTTATTGCGTGAATCGTAAGATCGTAAGATTGGCAGGGTTTACACTCACAAAGATGGAGGTGTCGTCGATTGTGGTACAACGGTGTCCCTCTGTGTAAACCCAGCTCATCGGCGTGAATCTGACCCACAAATAACGTAGTGTACGTACGCGTTCCATTTTCAATTCACCATCACCTCTCCCATGGTCACTGCGGTTGTTTCTGAGCTGTAGTTCGTGGGAGGCAAAGTTAGGGGGCCAGCTGGTGAAGTCGAGGATGTTAAGTCTTAATAAGCATGTTCGCCGGGCGCAACTCGGCCATGAGGCAAATCGCTCCACATCGATGCTGCGGATCGATGAGATAAGGCGAATTTAGGCGGTATGATTGCGCCGCCATAAGCTCCTATAACACAACTGGGCCCGCAACCGACTCTAAGTCCATTCTCCCCCCCAACCGGCCCCCGCTTCCTCCACTCGCCTTGTTGTCAACTCAGAAGCCCTCCCAGGTAACGTATAACCCGCTTGTACCCGTGCTTCCTTCAATCGTTCTTCGTGAGCTGATGGCTACTACGGTAAGTATACTTACATCGAGATATGTCCCTTATTCTCACCAATCCTATATTTTTTAGTGCTCGTGGCGGTCTCAAAGAGTCCTGTATGAAGCCAGTAAGTTCATTCTATTACGCGATGTCTATATCGACCGAATCGTGCTAATTGATTATGTATTATTTGCCGTCTCGATTTGTCTTTGACTCGGCGTGAGGTACGTTTACGCCTCGCTCGTAAAACTCTTACTATTGCTAACATGTTTCGATTTGTAGATTGTGTTCTTAATGCTTCGTTATGGGCCACCTGTGTGCTGCTGAATAACTGTTGTACATACTGCTGTTAATTTATAAAGTACAAATCGTCCGTGCGAGTTCGCGTGATCATAAATCGAATAAATGCGGAAATTATAGTACATATGTGTTTCTATATAGGGACTAGCTCATGGAGCTTGCCGGTGGGCTCACAAGGCTCATGAGCCCAGCGCATGTGCTCATGAGGCTCATGAGCACGGATGGGGCACTGATGGGGCTAATTAGCCGTTATAGGAGAGTGCTGAAGACTCAAATACCTCGTGTAGGGCGATCACTATCAATCAGAAGTTGATCTAGTAGGGTCAGTGAGCGCCTAAGATAAGGGGGGGGTGGCTCACTCGCTCAGGCGGGTTTTGAGCGCTCATGAGCGCTCAAGGGGATTTTGGAATTTTGCAGATGTAGGGTATTCCATGTTATTCGTTTATGTATTTACATATAGGATTTCTACACTCCCCCTCAATTGTGGGATCATATATGGAGTTGGGATCAAGACAGAGAAAGAGAAAAAGATAAAACCATTTAAGTAACCTCGTATATGCGTTACATTTGGATAAGACAAAATCGACAAGAATGTTCCTTTAATCAATATCAATTATATGCACCTCACCTTCTTCCTGTTCGCCCATAACACCTTTGATCAGCGTGTTGAACTGAGTCGTCGGTAGCGCCTTGGTGAACACGTCAGCTAGGTTCTGCTTGGTGTTCACGTACATGGTTGAAAGCATTCGCTTTTGAATGCAGTCGCGCATGAAGTGGTGTCGAATGTCGATATGTTTCGATCGGCCTCGATATTGGGATTCGACAGAAAGGGTGAGAGCGGCGAGGTTGTCGGAAAGGAGTAAGGTCAGCGCTTCAGAAGGGAGGCCGAGTTCATGGAAGAACTGGCGAATCCATAGGGCCTGGGCCGAAGCGTGTGCAAGGGCCATGTATTCGGCCTCCATCGTCGAGAGAGCGACGGTCGGTTGTTTCTTAGAGGACCAGCTGATAGCAGCCCCTCCGAGCATGAAGCAATGCCCGGAGATCGACTTGCGATCGAGCTGGTTGGCTCCCCAGTCCGCGTCCGAGTAGCCGACTTCACCGAAGTCGAGTACTTGGTCAGTGCTGCGGCGATAAACGAGACCGTGGTGCGTAGTGCCAGAGAGATAACGGAGAATGCGCTTGAGCGCAGTGACATGAGCCTGACCGTAGCATGCGGTGAACTGTGCAAGATAGTTAACTGCGTAAGCGATGTCCGGACGAGTGCATATAGCTGCGTACATGAGTCGTCCAATCATCCTTCCGTAGTTATAGTGCGGTTGTGCACCGTCGTTGCAATCGAGGTTTGTAGTCGTCGATGCGGGAGAATCGGCAGGGTAAGCGCCTAGCAAGCCAGCCTCGTCGATCATGCTGTCGATGTATGCGCCTTGGTTGAGGACGAGGGTGCGGTTGGCGCGGTTGCGCGAGAAGTGAATGCCAAGAAAATGTCGTAGCTCGCCTAGGTTGCGCATGTCGCATTCCATAAGGAGTTCGTTGATGACGTTAGCAGTGTGGTTAGCCGTGGTGACGAGCACACAGTCGTCAACATGGATGGCTAGGAAAGCGACAAGGTGCTGTTCACCTTCCTTGCGGATGCGTCGGTAAACGCAGCTGTCGGTGAGCAGGCGCGTATAGCCCATTGCAGTGAGCTTGCGGTCGAACATCTTGTTCCAGACACGGCCTGCTTGTTTCAGACCGTAGATCGAGCGTCGCAGTCATAGGACGTTACCCAGGCCATCGTCAAAGCCGGGTATCTGGTGCATATACAGCTCTTCGGCTAGCTCGCCGTTGAGGAATGCAGATACGACGTCGAGTTGGTGAATGTCCAAGTTGAACCAGTTAGCGAGTGAGCATAGGATACGGATAGAGTCGAGGTGAGCGATTGGGGCAAAAGTGTCATAGAAATCTTGACCGGGGACTTGAGTATACCCCTTTGCAACGAGTCGCGCCTTGTAGCGCACGATCTTGCCCTGCTCGTCTTGCTTGCGGGTGAAGACCCACTTGTTGCCGATGACGTTCTTACCAGTCGGCGCGCGTGCGTACTCGAATGTCTTCATACGCAGTAGCTGGTTGTACTTGTTTTGCATAGCATCGATCCATTTGTCGCGTTCGGGTCCGTTGAGCGCGTCCTCGTAGGACGGGCTGTCACCATGTGGCTCAGAGCGCGTGAGAAACGACTGCTGAGTGAAACCTTCGTAGAACGTGTTGGTAAATGCGAACTCGCTGTTCTTCAAGTTCGCAGTAGCCGTGTCCGTTGTGCGTGCGAGACGCAGCGGGATGAGCGGGGGTAGGTCGCTGGGTGGTGCTTTAGCGCTGTATGCGCTCTCGAGCGGTGGCATGTCGTGCCATGGGTCGTTATCCACGCATATATGCGCGGTTTCGTTTGGCGACTCGGGTTCTGGCTCGTTTGTTAGCTCATGTGCTGCGCGTTCGCCAACAGGTAAGTCACCTTTGTTGTCGAGGATGGTGATGATAGGTGCACCGCGTGAGTTTTCAACGCGCATAAACGGTTGATTACCTTGCGCCAATCGTGTCTGGATCGTTGCACCAGGTTTCATAGCGCTAGTCAATGGCTCTGGGTCAACATCAACTTTCCTTCCTCCAAGGCGAGGCGACTTACGAGGAGCTTTGGTTGTCGCTGGAGGGGGTTGAAGCAACGAGGAGACGGAAGGAGGAGAGGGAGGTAATGGACCCTCGAATTTAATGGGTATGAGAGTCGGTGCTGACTCTTGTTTGTCTTTTACTTCGGCTTTTATATCTTTCGTTTCTCCCCCTGTTCCCTTGTCGTCTAATTGCTCTGCCTTGCTGGAATCTTCGAGTTTGGTCGAAGTTTTCTCTATCTCCCCCTCAGCAGGCGGAGTGATTGGGATGAGTACTTCATCCTCATTGTTCGGTGAGTTTCCATCATTCTTTACAAACGCTACATTCCTAGAATGGAGTATTCGCATGGCGCCTTGCTTATAGTAGCGCCATGATTTACCTTGTAGGTCCGATATACCGGTGAATATTGCCTTAAAGGCTTTCGGATCCAGCTTGGATCACGTCCCACTTTGATCTAGTACGTAGCATTTACTGCCCCAAGGCTGTAACTGACCTATCTCGGGCTTCTTGCCCCAAAACTTTTCGTACGGCGATGGTTGAAACACGCCGTGCAATTGTGTCGGTATTCGGTTCTTCAGGTAGCACGCGTAAGCTACGGCTTCACTCCAAAGGAACTTTGGAGCCTCGCATTCGAGCATCATTGCTTGTGCATGATCAAGAAGAGTTCGATTAAGGCGTTCGGCGATTCCGTTTTGCTGTGAGGAATGGGGCGAGGTTGTTTCAAGAACGGTACCGGTTTTAGCGGTATGTTCTTTCCA
>WSTJ01000042.1:0-55283 GCA_019623705.1 Ceratobasidium sp. 428
ATAACCTTTTTATGACCCAGTTCTGGGCTTGTAGCCGCGCGTTTTGTCGAGATACATGCGGTTTACGGTTCGTGTGGCTCGAATTTAGATATCGTTGTTTTCTAAACTTATTGGTACCGTTGTATGCGCAATTTTCACGCGGTTCTGTGCATGTGTATTTCGTCTCGATTGCGTCCCCCGTTGCCGGGATACACGGCATTTCCTTGCGTTCTTTTTTCCACTTTTCGGAAGTGGAGCCGATCAACCGCAAACCATTTCCGAATTCGCAATAAGAAAAACCCTTAGACCCGTCATTTGTTGATGCGACAATCCTGGGGGGAGTGACTTGGCGAGCAAGGTGACAAGGTGTGTGTCCCTATATAGTACCATTCGACAAGTCTCAAGTCAACCCCGGTGAGGATATACAATACTTCTACTTCACGCTAGGCAGCCTACCCGCAACACCGGCTGTGTTGTACTGTGATGTACTTCGAAGCTCAGATCGGCTTCACCCTGCTTCACCAACATGCGCATACAGCCTATATTTCGCCGCATATAAGCGCCTGGCGGTCCACTTCGGTGTCCAACTCCCCACTCTCAACCACTCCAACCAAATTATAGCTCTCATACAGCACAGTCAGTGTATATTTTTGCTGACGCTGAGCGTATCGTTAGACAGTTCAATTCAAGGTCCTGTCCTCGTGTAAAGTGGTCATCAACGGCAAAACTCAATACACGTCATGGATGAAGGTGAGCAGAGGCTCGATTGTCAGCCCTCGTACCATGTATCCTCCCCACCGCCTTCTATGTGATAACATGTTATCACGTACTACCTACAGCAGGATCAGGGTCTTCTCAGGACCAGCAAGGTGAGTCTATGTCTCGCACTGCACGACACCTAGACTCTGATCTAGCCTGTCCCCGCCGCATAGACATAATTAGTAGCTCAATGGTTGGTACAATAGGTAGTCGCGACCTGTCCTTGATCTCATTTGCCTAACCGCTTGCGTTTGTACACAGCCTATCGGTGCTGTAATTGAGCGCCTAGTAGACCACGGGTGCCCGAACATGTCGAGTCGCTTGAACACAGCCCAATGCAACGAGTTCCCCATCTCTAGAGGCGGCTTTGGCGATGTGTACCGAGGAACTCTGTCGAACGGGACAAAAGTAGCGCTCAAGTGCTTTCGCTTTTATGGGAATGAGGATGAAGCGAGCCAGTCGACATTCAAGGTAGGACCTACTATTGCTATTGACACTCGAGACATGCTGAAGCCAGCATCAACAGCACGCTGCACGTGAGCTTTATACGTGGTCAAAGTGTCGGCATCCGAATGTAGTTGAGTTGCTCGGCCTAGCAGAGTTTCGTGGGCAGATCGCGATGGTGTCTCCATGGATGGCAAGTGGGGGGATCGATCAACTCAACCGCAGCAATCGTATAATTAACCGTTGCCGACTGGTAACTGACGACAACATTGGTCTTTCGAAGAATGGAGTCACTCACGAGCGTTTCTACAGTGCTTCCAGATCGCTAAGGGCTTGGCGTATCTGCATGAGATAGGTGTCGTGAGTAATCTCTTTCAACGCGAGGGTCCACAAGAAACCACCAGTGACCTTGATTCTAGGTACATGGAGACCTAAAGGGGGTGTGTAGCAACTTCGGCATCTATAGTATGATCTATATCTCGCAACTAACCTAAAATACCTATTCATGCAGGCAAATGTTTTGTTATCCGACAACGAAGACGCTCAGTTGGCCGACTTCGGTAACGCCGCCTTAGCGAGCAATACACTTGCATTTACGGAGAGTACGACTCGATTTGGGGTTTCACTACGATGGGCGGTCTGTGATGCATGTTTTGTGTTCATAACCACCAACATGATTAAAATGGCTCTTTCTAGGCTCCAGAGTTATTACAGGCCAAGACGTCATACAGTCGTCAGGCTGATGTTTACTCGCTCGGAATGGTATGAGTGTTCACTTTCGTCATGATTAATTCTTCTAATGAATACGCCAAAGACTATGCTAGTGTGTCTCCTAGATAAATAACAACTTGAATCTAACCCTCACCCAACCTTGTGCATCAGGAAGTCATCTCACGCCAGCCGCCATATGCTGATATAAGGAGCGAGCCCGGCGTTGTAACGGCGATCCTACATCGACAATACCCAAAACGACCTGAAGACACGATCCCTACGTTGAGCAAGCAGGGCGATAACCTATGGTCTCTACTCGAAGCCTGCTGGAGCTGGGATCCCAACGACCGCCCCGAGGTTTCGTTGATTGTCGAGCTGGTGGGTGAACTTTCAGCCGCTAGACTTCGTTCCAGATCTCACAAGCTCCTCAGATTGAACCAATAAAGCCGAAGGACCTACTAATTAAATGTGAATCCAACGTTCCTACGATATCCTCACACTGACCGGCTTGACAGTACCGGAAAACAACACTAGCCCTTCTCCCCTGAGGTTGACACTAAGTTCAAATGCGCTGGGGGCGAAGAAGAGAACGAAGGATCCAGAGGTGGAAGGTGAAGGGGAGCGCCTGAACAAGCGACCTCGGCTGAAGATGGACGAGTCGGTACAAATTCCTAAAAACTACCAGTACCTGATAAGCAAAGCGGCGGAGCTACTCGACTATGTCGCCTCGCGGAACAGCCAGCCATTGAACGATCCCGTCACTGACCCCATGCCTGAGCTCAAATACGGCGTTGACGATCTTAAAGGTTTGCTGTCCGAAATATATCGGCTTGGAATCAACGCACCAGAAACAGCACAACTCGAGTCGCTAAACGAACAGGTTTTGAGTTTTCAGCAGAGGATGCGTTATCTGTTTCTCAAGCACAGCCTATGGATGAATCCGAGCAAAACAGCGTCGTTAACTAGGCTTGAGGAGCTCGCGGCAGTTGGCAGGGGTTTGAGGCTCCGGTTGGGCGAGTTAACCGAGCTCGAACGGGTCGTTGCACGCTTGCGGTTTTTCCGCGATCTGCAAGTGGCCAACGCCAGCGGGCTGGCACTCGACCAGGTTGAGGAGCTCATTTTGCGCGGGCGAAACGCAGACCTGCCATCCGACCACCAAGTCATAATTGAACTTGCACGTGAGGCGGCTTCCGGGCGAGAGTGGAAAGCATACGCAACCTCGGTACTCGCGCACCCTCGGCCAGAGATGAAAGACTTGAACCAGCTGCTCGTATCCGCGCGTTCGACCCCCACGTTACCCGATATGTTGGACAAGCTGAACCGGATACGGTTGAGAGGGCGCGAGTTTGAGGAGAAGGTGGACGCTTGTTTGAAGCCACCGAGCGGGATGCCGGTTTCGGTTAACGATGCGAACCAGTTGGCCGTTGCTGCGCTTGAAGAGGTGTATTTTCCCGCGGCCGAAGAGCTTCGTAGACTTTCGACCGAGGCGCGGATGCGGGAGGAGACATGCGAAGGTATCATGGTTGGGCAGTCCGAGGCGGGAGGAAACGCGGCGGTGTTTGACCAGATTCGGGTGCTGCAGGACGAGGACAGAGCCAAGTTTGGGATGTTTCATATGCCATGGTTCGAGAAAATCGTGCGGCAGTTAGCGGCGCACGACGATTGGGTCAGTCGACTTCCCTGGACCCGTCCGGGCCTTCCCGCGCTCGACTTGGAAATCGTCGTGCGAGACCTGACAAGTGATGTAGACGCAGAGTGCATTGCTCCGACTAACGAGGCGTGTACGTGCATCTGCGACAAGCTTGTCATAGTCGGCGAGTCTGGGCAAGATTCCGAGGTGGCGCAGTGCGATCACTGTTTGGTCATGTTTCATGCCAAGTGTATTGAGGGATCCTGTCCATTCTGTGATGATCAGATCTGGAACTGGCTAATGGGCGAGCCGCTGACGTTCAAGCTCCAGCATTTAAACTCGCGGTACGAGACAGCGTGCGAGCTTACGAAACGTTATTCGCCCGAGTACCGTGCGCTTGAGGTTATCCTATCTGACAATGGCGACTCCGCACTCACCCAGCTAATCATCAAATTCATCAAGCAGTTGAGCCGGCAAAAGTCACCCGATCCGGGCGCCGCGATTCCACAGATCAGACACTTTATGCGCAAGCTACACCGAATCCAGCTCGAGATCTCGGCCCGACCGGAGGTATTCGCGTACGGACTGTCGCTCGCGCACTTGCACAGACAGATGGCGATGCAACCTCAAACTAAACATATGATGTGTCAGAAACCGAAGTTTGTGTTTGAGCCTGAGATGGTATCTGAGGCGTCGGACGGCTCGCGCTGTTTGTGCAGCGGGACAGAGTGTCATCCATGGAGCAAGCGGAAGTTGAGGTGCAACAGGTGTCAGTCATCATATCACGAAGCTTGTATTGCGCTTTCGATGGCGGCCCAGGTGCCTATGCCGTTTGTGTGCCCGTTGTGCTTGTTGAAAGAGGGAAAAACATATGGGCCGGCTGAAGTGCGGGTCACGTATCATGGTGAGTTTCTAGTTTAATCGTCTGAGCGAAGAAATTGATTATGGTGTAGATAATTATTCAGAGGAGAACGCCAAGTTTGTAGACGTCAAGGCGTGCTTGGATAACTACAGCTGGAACGTGATCCGGCGCGCGTTACCTCCCCCTGCCCGTGAGACGATTTATGTTGAGTTATTCCTGTTCGTTCCCGGGACAAATCCGAGCGTCGAAGTATCCGAGCATCATCCTAATCCGTATGGCGAGACATCTGCCAAGCTGGCTGCACAGCAATGCTCAGAGGAGAATTCCAGCACTGACGAGGACTTCGGTAGCAATCATGCGGACTTCGGCCACGACGAGGAGCACAGTAGCGACAAGGATTCCACTACCGCTGTAGTGGGGGCAGTAAAGGAGCAGGCAGACTGTAGTTGCACCACTTGTTTATGGAGACCACCTGTTCCACGACTACCGCCCTGGCGCCCTCTGGGGCCTCTTCACAGGGTATGAGCCAATTCACTAGCGGGCAGATACAGAGGCTCATCCGGTCGCTCATCGGAGTGTAGTTGCATGTTACATGATAGTAATGCTGAGGGCCGAGGCGGGGGGCCGATATGATGACTGAATCACTGCGTTGGCCATGTATGAGCATATGAATTGTACGAGTCTGTGCTAGAGCCGAATGCCATGCATCGTATTACTTTTTAGTCATGCATACACCATCGCGACGAGTAGTTCATCTAGTTCCTTCTGCTTGTTACGCTTCACTATATAGTACGACTGGTATCGTGAATTTAGGGTTTTCTGGTGCGCGCGGAACGGCGGGTGTATGCGCTGGAAACGTCCACAACTCACGTGTGGAGTGTTTTGTGTACTCTGCTCAGAGTACTTGATAAGCGATCCGCGTGTTATCGGAGAAAGTATCTGCATTTTATCTGAGCTGAGCTGAAGAATGCCCTGTGCTGAGATCTATTGCCTCACTTTGACAGTTTCGCCGAGATTCAAATTGACGTTGTCTAGTGCCGGCGGCGAGAGCGAGGGCCTCGGGCCTCGCTCGGAACTGATGTTTTCGAGGGTGCTTCTAGACCCTCGGAAACTCAAACCGAGGGTGGTTAGATGCTTAGCCACGACTGGGTCCTTCGTCATAAACACCCCCGAGGGTCATGTGACCCTCGGAAATCTTGACAGCGAGGGCATTTCAAGTTTCCGAGTTCCGAGGGTGCCTCGTTTGCTCGCATTTCCGAGTTCCGAGACCGAGGACACCCGGTCACGCTCGGGGCCAACACTAAGGGTGAGGGCCCTCAGCTGCGCTCGCCGCCAACACCAGATTCAATAGGGGCATCTGGAGTGGCACCTCTCGCCCACTTCTACCAATAGAATTTCTACCTTTTATTTTCTCTGGGTTGGTAACTGCGAGACCCTATGCGGCTAAGTAGTTTGCATTCATACAACGCACGTGCCAGTTCCTAAATTGGGCGGACGTTCGGGCCGGACATTTTTTGCTTCCGTGCGGTACTCGGCGTTACCAGCCAACACCATTTAATTTGCGCTTTACCAAAATGACTCCGACGACGTCATAACTTTGGGCCACACCTTTTTTAACGCCCCTGTGCTCTGTTGTAGCTACCTGGTTGTATGGCTAACTTGTGTGCAACTTGGCATCAATACACCATTGTCCGTCATTCGTTCCTCGTCGGCCCCATCAATTAGCCATGCCGCACTGACACTCGTAACTCGAACAATCCACGGCCCACACCAGTTACCATTCACGGCTGAGTCACTGCCGGCAGCGTAGGCGATGCCGATGAACTAGAAAGACGACGGACGATGGGCGTAGACCTACCAAGCAACTCAGTTGTCTTATTGCTTTCTTAACTTTTGGCTAATCGCTCGCTAATTGGCCGTAGCTCGTGCTCGAGAGGACCGATATCGTGCAAGCACAACCTCCTTCGCTCCCTTGTTCGTAATCATCTACACTCTTACGCGTTGTCCACACGCGTCCTTACTCACTCTGTCGGAACTCCGCGCTACGAGATGAAGAGATGTTATTAATACACTCTCGACATAAGGAAGAAGGGGTCCTACGCGTTCGTGGCGCATTCCAGAATCGGGGCGGCGGGAGCAGTCTCATTCATAGTTTTCGCCATTGTTACACCGACATACAGTCTACTCATGAGCATGAATCTTGGCGAAATGGCTCACTCCCCCCAATACCACCCCCACCAACATCTGTCCTACTCCGAGCACGATCTACGCTCCGTCTACGTCTGGACGTGAGGTCCAGCAGGGGCTCGCTCCCTCTGAGCCTGGCTTCTCATACATGAAGACCTTTGCAACTGCTGAACAAGAAGCGTTGTATCCAGCGACCAGGGCGAATACGAACGAGCATAGAAACGACTTGGCTAGACTAATGAACGGGAGTGGGCACGCGTACGAAGGCCATTGCAAGCCCGAACGATGTCACTTTCCAGAGCGAACAGCGGGACCTCGATGGGTGTGCTTGTCTGGGTCTGCGGGATATGTTATCAGGTCCTAGAGCGGAACTGTCTTCGACATTTATTCAAAAACGGCATCGGAAGCCAGGCGAGCAACAACACCAGCTCGCGTTGACGGGAACCAACGCTGTTCCAAGGCAATCCTTCGATGGACGTAACGGATGCCCCGGAGGGTATCGCAGGTGGCGCCGCAGTAGGCGAAGCAGGAGCGGGAGGGGTACCATCTCATATCGGGAACGACAGGCCAGCTTGATTCTCGTTCTGTTCAAACTAACGGCCGTCGATAGCCCACGTGCTCGGACGCTTGGCAGACTACATGCGGAAGGGCAAACGTTCGGGGGCCTATTCATGGGCGGAGGAGACGATAGCGCATTGGCTGAGGGGTGGGATTGGGAGGGGCGAGGACAATGGCAAACGGAAAAGAAGCACCAAAATGTCTACGCCGATGCCTGTGCACAGTGCCACCAGACCGGGAGGTGCAGCGCTTGGGGGGGTAGGGGTAGTGGGGGGCCGGGGCCGGGGTCAGCGGCCTTGAGGGGGACGAGGAAGTGAACATGTGGTAGTCGGGATATGCTGTGTCCGGCAAACCTGCAGATGAATATGCTGAGCATGACGAGCATGGTGAGTTCTAGTGTAGCGCCGGAGGTCAAAGTAACAAACTACTGCTCGACCAGGCGTTCAATATCCACCCGCTCTCGACAGAAAATATCCGGATAGAGGAGAAGCGGTAAAAGACTGAGTTGCTGTGGGACTACTACCTGGTGAGGAAATTTTCATTTGTAGCCTTCGCTCCTTTTATAAGCTTGAATCTACCAATTCATCTTCAAACGCTTTTCGCAATTTATTATCATATTCACAACGTGAGCGTTTGTTTCATAGAATGTATACTTACTTGTCTTGAGTAGGTTTGTTCCCGAGGCCTCGACGAAATCTGTATAGTCCAACTCATCTTGAACTTCTGAACGTGAACGCGGTCGTGTTTCGAGAGGGGGTAATTTCGGCATACCCCACCGTTTCCGGCACGCATTCATCAACTCAGTCGGCCGGGACTTTCTTAACTATTCAACTCTACCGCGAAATCTTCATTGCCGACATCTAGTCCTACTTTCGCGGCACACCATCTGAAAACATCTGCTGGCGCATTGGACAACTCAAACTACATCTCAGTTACGTCCGGCTGGATCTCGTATGCGCTCATCGACGATATCGCCGACGTGTTCAGGCCGCTGATTTTAATGACTCGAATGCGAGGTTGATGGTACTGGCGAGTTAGCGCTGATTGTGGGGGATACGGGTCAAAATCATATGTTGAGAAGGTGGGCCTATTTCTCGGTGGATGTATGCGGAGAGGCGTGCTTGACGTGTTTGGCCAGTTAGGATTGGAACGCGCCGAAAAATGGTGATGGGTCTGTTAAAGTTGATGGGTAACGATGCGGGGCGGTCAAGGGATTGCCGAAGGGGCGCAACGAGAACTGGATATTGCACCTAAGTCTGATATTGTGGGTTTTATTCAAGAGGTTTAGACACCCCTCGCTCTAGGGTATATATCTCTCTTGTATTCAGGTATGCTTATCCCAATGCTGTTGAAACGGTTTACTTCACCCTAATCTACGTTACTCTGTAGGATCACTTGATCACCAATGACCCAGAACCTGAATCACTGAGATGATCCCATCGCTGCCACACTCCAGCTATCTCGCCCAGATTTCTATCGAGATGGCGGACATCAACAACCGAATCAACGACGTACTATCCAAGCTTACTGGACTTGGCATAGTGCTGATTCCGATGGACTTTGTCACTACTGCGCTCTTTGTTTTCGTGCATTTCAGGAAATTGACAAACTGTGCGGATAGGTCTGTGGAGTATGAACATGCAGGTCCCAGGCCGTTGAGCGTGGGTATACCTGGTTCTTGAGGTCCGTCGTTAACTATCGCATATCGAATATGTGTACTAACTAGTCGTCTTATAGTATCATTGGCGCGCTAGCCGGGTTTGTGATTATTTATTCGCACATCACGAATGAGCCGGTGGGGATTCGTGAGCAGGTAGGAGTGGTTGTTGAGGTTTGGTTTTCGTTCTTTTGTTCATTTACTTTGGGTTATTCAGGCAGGTAGAGATTGTGCTTGCACATTTGAACCAGTCCTTGTGTATCTATGATTTGGGATGATATGATGCGTGGATATATGCCACATTCCAAGGTGCTGATTGAAAGTTGCTTATAATGGATAGGAAGAGGTGTCTGAGTGGGACACGAGATGTCCCGCCTCGTTGCAATGGGGTGGTTCAAGATAGGCAAATTCCGAGTCCCATTCGAGCCAAATTCCGGGTTTTCATAGGACTTTCGGGAGTTTAAACCCGAGTGAGACTGGAATCTGAGTCATCTTGAACCACCCTAATGCTGGGTGCACTCGTAGTTTGAAGTCGGTCTGAATCTCGGTGTTTCATAGACATGAGGGTACCACATGCTACACCGCATATAAGCGCCTGGCGTTCCACTGCTTCGCTTAACCTTTTACCCTCAACCACCCCAACCAGATCATAGCGCTCTACGGTATAATTTACATACGCTCTTACTGACGGCGGATATATCATTAAACACTTTCAAGGCTCTCGACGTACGTGTGGAGTGCTTATCAACGGCAAGGTTCAATTGGCGATATGAATAAGGGTGAGTGGAGGTTTATTGGTTTGCAATATTTTTTATTCAGTCCTCCTCGTCGCTTTATGTGTAATGATGGCCTCTTGGTATACTAAAACCAGGGACTCAGCAGCACCCGCAAAGTGAGCCTCTTATTACCTGATGTCGTTAAGCACTGAGAGGTGATTAAATTATGATATGGTCTACCATCACCCTTCAGATGCGATCATCGGCAGATGGATGGTTAGTATAGCGGTCGTAGTTTGTCCTCGACATTATTTATCTAGCTTTCACGCTCACCGATAGCCTATCGATGCCGTAATCGAGCGTCTAGTAAATCATGGATGTCCCAACATCTCGAGCGACTTGGATCTTGCCCTCTGTGACCAGAACCCTTATTCCGGAGGCGGTTTTGGAGACGTGCATCGAGGAACGCTACTGGATGGGACAAAGGTTGCTCTGAAATGCGTTCGCTTATACGTGAACAAGGGCAAAGACTACCGCAAGGAGTTCAAAGTGTGTGTTTCCCTTATGGCTAAATCCTGCTAAACTAATCCACCGATATAATCCATCAATAGTATGCTGCGCGCGAGCTTCATACTTGGTCGAAATGTCGAAACCCGAACGTCGTACAGCTACTTGGCTTGGCCGAGTTTCGCGGAAAACTCGCCATGGTATCTCCGTGGATGGAGAATGGGAGTGTAAATTTTTTGGATGACAGTGACGACCGGATCGACCGTTGCCAATTGGTAAGTCGCCACAATCAATGCCAATGGGCTAGTGTTAGACAAGTCTATATGTGATGTTACAGTGCATCGGGGTTACTCGAGGATTGGCATACCTTCATGAAACGAATATAGTAAGCAGCATTATCTTTGTGCACTAACCCTGCTACAGTTGTTTCATATCTAGGTGCATGGAGATCTCAAAGGAGTACGCAGCCTTGCTTACTAAGTTATTTCCCTTTCGGCCTAAAACGGAGCGCTTATTGTGCAGGGAAATGTGTTACTATCCAACAACGGCGAAGCTCAACTAGCAGACTTCGGTAACGCTGTGTTGGTGGGTAGTACTCTGCTCTTTACGGAGAGCACTAGTACCCGGTCTGGGTTTTCGGTGCGATGGGCGGTGGGTAAAATGAATCTTACAAGCGCGAATACTTAATCAATCGTAGGCTCCGGAACAATTAGAAGGGGAGGTTGCATATAGCCGTGAGGCGGATATCTATTCGCTTGGAATGGTACGTATACCAGATTGAAGTTACGACTATTGTTTTGACGGCTAGGGGATATGGAAGACTATACTAGTGTGTATACATACAAATGGTAGGTCGACTTAAGCACTCACACGATCTTTCTGCACTTAGGAAATCGTCTCACGCCAGCAACCGTATGCTTATATCCCAAACGAACGTGCTGTAATCACGGCTATTCTTATAAAACGGCAACACCCAAAACGGCCGGAGGATACGATTCCCACAAACAGCCAGCAAGGGGATGTCCTGTGGTCTCTGCTTGAGAGTTGCTGGAGATGGGACCCCGAAGATCGACCAGAGGCTCCATCCGTTGTGAAGGAGGTGAGTACACCTCAGTCATCGGACCTTGACCGATTTCGTAACCCCCCCCCCCCCCTTCCTCAAGATCAAGACTATCAACTCGAAAGGCCTGTTGGTTAAATGTAAGCCCAGCGTAAATATAATGTCCTCATACTGACCGACTTGGCAACGCCCGGGGCAAGCGCTAGTTCAACTTCGCCAAGTTTGATACCAAGCCCAAATGCCTCAGAAACGAAGAGGAGCCTGGAGACTCTAAAGCGGGAGCGGGAGCTCCGAAAAAAGCGGCCTTGGCTGGAGATAGACAAGCTAGTGCAAATTCCTAGAGCCCACCAGCACTTGGTAAGCAAGGCGAAAGACATGCTCAACGACATTGAGGATCAGGAAGACCAGAACGTCGACGACTTCTTCATGGGAGTGCCTGTGCTCGTGCCCAAGTACAGTGTCGGCGATCTCACGGATCTGTTGTCCGAAATACGTAAACTCGGCATAGACGCGCCCGAAACGGTTCAACTCGAGTCACTTGGTCGGCGGGTTTCTGGTTTCCAGCAAAAGGCGGGCCGCCTACTATTCGAGCTCGAACCATCTAGGAACCCGGACGATGCGGTGCTACTATAGCTGACCCCCCAATGAAACACCTAGGAGTATTTCACCGGTATTGAGCTCAGATGGGCAAGTTAGACTCTGATATCCCGCATAGCACATCTCAGACATACCCACTATAGCTGAGCGAACTATGAAATTTATTGGTTGTACAGTGCCAAAGTTATGGCGTAAATAAAACCAGACATTGTTTTGACCCCCCAATGAAACGGGTCCAGTGATCGGATCGTGTCGGATTACAGATAGCTCACGCGTGATGTTCCCAATAAGTATAGATATTAGACACAGCGATAAGATAATACTAAATCTAATCTAACCGCCCATGCCGGCGGGCAAACAGACCAGCGTACCGTGCGTGCGTTTTGAGCTCGGGGTTCGCCTCGAAATGCCCAGCAACCACCTCGAATAAGTCCGACTTCTTTACACCCCTCCACCCAATCCCCAAAGCCGCCGCTAAATCGCGTAAGCTATCCAGTTTGACGTACTTGTAGCTCGCAATCGTTCCTGGGAAAACGTGGCCGTCGTTGTGGGCAAGCTGAGCTCGTGCCTCTAGCACAGCTTCCTCTTGTCTTTCTTTCTCTTGCTCCCTCTCCGCCGCTTCTCGAGCCTCCGCCTCCTCTTCTGCTACATGTCGCTCGTGGTTGGCTTTTCCTTCGGGGCGGGTGAGGAATCCAGTCTTATTGTCTTTGAATGGGTTTGTTGACCTCTTTGTTTTCTTCCGTGCTTGTTCTGACGCCTCGATCTGGTCCCTGAGCTGCTGGTTTGCTCGCTCCATCAACGTACAATGCGCATTGGCTGCGTCGAGTTGTGACGTGACCATGCCAACCTGCCTTTCGGCTTGTTCCAGATTCGCACGTAAAGTCTCAACCTCGTCTGTGCGCCGACGCTTCTTTGGAATCGACGACGCGGCAGCTTGCGCCCAACGGGTGGTTGAGCTATGATCAGCCTCAAGCCGCCTACTCGAATAAAGTGAGCTAGTAGTTTTTGTATAATTCGCATGATTACTTACATACAATCCAAATCGTCCGATTCTCCCTGATAACTCTCGTCCGACACATCTTCCTCCATATCCATAGCCTCCAGCCTTTCCATTCCGTAGTCACCCAAGTCCCACTCCTCCGACGCCGTCCCAGTGCTTGACTCGGCTTCGCTATCGGTATACCGTGCTGATTCCGGCGAGCTTGGCACATGGTCGGGGTAACCAACCGGCACACGTGTAATGCATGAAGTTGCTTGACTGGGTCCAAAATCCTCGGGAGTGAAGACGGTGGGGTCAAGTGGTGCGTGTCCAGATCGACGCCAGGCGTTCTTGATATTACCTTCCGTGAACTTGGATTTTCGTACTGACATGTAGTGCCCGATGACGTTCTGCCTCGTAACCGGGTCGTATCGAGCCGACTGGTCCTCACACAATGCGATCCAAGCATTCTGCACAAGATTGAAGACCCCAACATCCAGCGGCTGAAGTTCGTGGGTGGTTTTTGACGGAAGACAGAACAGGAAGATTCCGTGGTTGTATGCCGCTGTCTTCATCGCATCCGTGAGGTGAGAGTTATGCCCGTCAAACAGCAGGACATTTGGCGCATCACTGATTCGATTTTCGTTTGCTTGCGGGATAAACACATCGGTGAACCATTTTTCACCAACAAAGTTGTTAGTCCAGCCGTTTTCAGTTACGGCAACGCTTTAGACATGGTGAGTGTCAAATTTAATACAAGATTATCGAGTGCTCACCTTCCAACTCCTTCAATATTGTACCATTCCCCGAGGTCATCCGACGCTGCCACAAAACCAGGGCCAATTCGTGCAGTTCCGTCCGCGCAGATTACCTCGATGACGGTAACAAGTTCTAGTGAGTCGCTTTTTGTTCGGTAGCAATCCTTCTGTTCGCGCGAAAAGAAATAGCGTCGGCGAGTTCCTTTGCGTCCTCCTCCAAGTTGTATGCCTTTCTCGTCCATGTTGTATATATGCGAGAGTGGGATACTGTAGCATTACGACCATAACGTCGCTTACATAAAAGCGCCCGGCGCTTTGCTTTGTTTGTATACCCGTCCCCCTGCGTCGGCCGCCGTGGGGACAGGGGACGCTTTACCTTCCAACGTCGACTAGGGGATGGTCGAGTCGAATACCGGCGTCTTTCAAGCCACAAAAAGAGCCAAGTAGACCGAAATCAGTATGAACGTCGATAGATCACTACTTTAAAGACGGTTGTAGGCACAAATCTTCGAATTTAAGCCGCTTGTATGCGGCGATGACCCTAAGCTTTGATGTTTGAAATATATTTGAAATTCAGGTACATATGTCCCCCTGCGTCGTCGGCCCGGGGGACAGGGGACATTTTGGCAACGAACGTCGCGTCGGCCTCCTGGGGGACGGGGGACCGACGTTATGGTCGTAATTCTACAGTATTAAACTGGGTGACCATCTGCTCAAAGGCCTCGAAATGCGCTTGTACCACGGTCGGGTTGAACGCAGCACATCGCTTGGCATCCAGGGGAGCAGATCGGCGGAATGCAAGTAGGTAGGACTTTTGTTTGAAGAAACCACGATACCAGTGCCGTCCGACTGTATTTTTGCCAGCCAGAATGTCATTAGCTTTTCTAGTAACATCTTCTTTTGACATGGGCTGCCCCATTAGCCCAAGGAAAACAATCCACCGTGCAAGCACCTCTTCCTCACTGGGCGTAAGCTTTTGGTTGCACTCCTGGGCTTCAGACCTGGTTTTTTGACCTTTTCGTGCATGCTTGAAGACAGTTGGAAAAGGAACATCGAAAGATTCAGCTGCCTCTCGGAACGACTGCCCATCTTGCGTCGCTGTGACTGCTTCACGAAGGCGATCCTTGGTTCCTGGATCATCGTTGTTTGCCTTCTTCTGACTTTTGCTCATTGCTGTCCTGTTAGCAATCACAGAAGGTGATGAGAAGAAGTTCACGAACTTACCGGACAGAAGCGTGGACGCCAGCTACCTTATTGAGCTGACGAAGATGTGAGCCTGAACTGCGTCATCTGATGATGACTCAGCATATCTGGATAGTAATTACATCCGGCCTGTCCACACAGTAAACTCATCGTAACAGCATATATGCAGGGATCTGCTTCACCGGATCTTTTTATAACTACTCCGAGCATGGTTTTATACTTGTATTGTGATTATTATTTTCTTATTTAACTCTCGAGACAGCGTTAGAGACTAGTTTTGAACTAGCTGAACTTTGATGGTCGATCATTTGTACATAGTTTGGCGGATTTTACCAGCTCTACCGACTCAGTGACCCCACAACTTTGCACCATGACTCTACTAGCTGGTTCGCTTCACTGGGAAAAAAACCAAAATTTTAAGTTGTCGGTAGAGGGAAATAACCTTGGTGTTTCATTGGGTGGTCAAAGAAATCACGTGTTTCATTGGGCGGTCAGCTATAGTACTACTGGGTTTCCCCCTCCCCCTCTCCACCGGTCAGGGTTTAAAATTTCCACCAAGCAAGTTACCCGAGCTCGAGCGGATCGTTGCGTGCTTGGAGTTTTCCCGCGATCTTCGAACGGTCAACGTTAACCGCCTAACGCTTGATCAAATCGAGGAGCTTCTTTCACGTGGCCAAGGTCTGGGCATGCCATCCGATCATCGTGCTATGGCCGAGCTTGGGCGGAAGGCGAATTCTGGGCGTCAATGGAAGGCATATGCAACATCAGTACTCGCGCAACCTCAGCCGGAGATGGAGGATTTGGATCAGCTGCTGGCGTCCGCGCATTCAATCCATACGTTACCCGATATGCTGGGTAAACTAACGCGGGTGTGGCTAATAGGGCAGGAGTACGAGAAAAAGATTGAAGCGTGTCTCAGGCCGCCGGAGGGGACACTAGTCGGATCGACAATGCGACCGAGATAGCCACCACCGCTCTCAACGAGGTGGCTCTCCCTGCGGCTAAAAGGCTCCTCACACTTTCGGATGAGGCGTGGACTTGGGAAAAGACGTGTGAGGAGATTATTGGGGGGTTGGTTCAAGACACAAGGGAATGCGACAACGTTTGACGAATTTCGGGCAATGAGGGATGAAGGCCAAGCCAAGTTCTGGGCGTTTCATATGCCGTGGTTTGATAATATGATTTATCAGCTAGCGCTGCACGACGGCTGGATCAGTCAACTTCCCTGGACGCGTCCGAGCTTTCCCCCACTCGATTTGGACAGCATCGTGCGAGACTTGACAGGCGATGGAAACACAGAGTGTGTTCCTCCGACCAACGAGACTTATACGTGCATCTGCAGCAAGCCTGTCGTGGCGGGCGAGTCTGAGCAGAATACCCAGGTGGCGCAGTGCGATCGTTGTTTGGTCAGGTTTCATGCGAAGTGTATTGAGGGATCGTGTCCGTTCTGTGATGATCAGACCTGGGATCGACTGATTGGCGAGCGCACGCTCAAGCTGCAGCGGCTGGACTCCCAGTACAAGGCTGCTTGCGAGCTCACGCAGCATTATTCACCCGAGTATCGCGCGCTGAAGGCCATCCTATATGATAACGGCAACTCCACACTCACCGAACCAATCATCAAGCTCATCAAGCATACGAGCCAGCAAGATGCTCCCGATCCGGCCGCGGTTCCACAGATCAGGCACTTCATGCGCAAGCTGTACCGGATCCAACTCGAGACCTCGGCCCGACCGGAGGTATTTGCGTATGGGCTATCACTCGCACACTTGTACCGACAAATGACGATGCAACCCCGAATAAAACAGTTGGCGCGTCGAAAACCAAAATTTGTGTTCAAGTCCGAGATGAACCCTAAAGCATTGGACGGTTCGCGTTGTTTGTGCAATGGCCCGATGGTTGGGCTGGGCTGGCCGAACTTGAGGTGCAGCATGTGTCAGTTATCATATCACCGCGCATGCATTGCGCTTTCGAGTGTAGATCAGATGCCTAAGCCGCTTGTGTGTCCTTTGTGCTCGTTGAAAGATAGTGGGAGTTATGGGCCAGCCGAGGTGCGGGTCACATACCAAGGTGAGTTTCCAGCTTGGTTATTTGAGAGACGGGCTGACCGTGGTGTAGATGACGATCCAGAAGAGAATGCCAAATTTGTGGACGTTAAGGCGTGCTTGGACAGCCATGGCTGGAGTGTGATTCGCCGCACGTTGCCTCCCCCTGTTCGTGAGACGATTTACGTCGAGTTATTCCTAGTCATTCCTGGCACGCACCCGGACGTCGAAGAGCTCCAGCCTCGTTTTAAACCGGCCAGGGGGACACCCGTCGAGTTAACTCCACGGCAGCACGCATATGAGAGCTCAAATAACGACGAGGGTTTCATTAGCGGGAGCGAGTCTAACTAGTGGATGCATACCTGAGTTTAACTGGATGATTGGGATACGCTCGCCTATTCAGAGTGTCTTCAAGAACGAGTTCATTGGCATGACGTTTTGGACCACTATTAGGGTCTCGTCGAGGAGCTCAGCCTACTATGAACGAATGGACTGAGTGTCACCTACGGTAGCCCGGCTACCCCAGTCTTGTTGCGTGTATGAGCATCCTGATTATCTGAATGTGTGATGGAACTGAATGTTATGTAATGTACTACTTTGTTCGTTGTGCGTACGTGAATACTACGCGTAGTTGTGACTCATTCTACTCGTGTTTCGTGCTTTGGTTGGCATTGTGTATGTAGTATTTCTTTGATACGCAAATGGTGAATGTATGCGTTGGAAATGGCACAAGAGCATACGTACGCCTTACTGTAATCTTCAAGTCTTGCTCTATTATAGCTCTCTGGATGTGGAATAGGCGGGGAAGGCACTGTTACCTTGAAGTACCAAGCATTGCATCACTTCTCTTATGGATCATCGAATGCAGACGATCTCACCTTGTACCTCGTCCACGACTCACGTATGACTGGTTTTGCACGGCTTGCTTAGAGTATCAAAGTTACCCGCACGGCGTTCAAAACCGTGTATGCATTTCATTCTCTCTAAGTTGACGAGCGCACCACAGTGAGTCCAATTGCCCTGACTTGACAGTTTCCACCGAAGTTTACCCAATTGGTGACATGGGAGTAACCCAGTAACGGATTGGGCTTTGAATATGCAAGATTATAAGTACAAAACCTGCCCTCTTGTGACGACGTATATATATCACAATCACAACACAAATGTGGATGGTAGCTGATAGGGTGACTTAGATAAATGTGGGTACCTGTATGCACAAAAACACATCGTTCTCGATCGCAAATCCTTCGTAGCATCTTGTATATAGTGCAAGATGGTCGATATCTGATGCAAAAGGATGGATATTTTATAACTCTTTCTGTTGTGTTTAGATAGCTCGGAAAACCGTTGTGTGAACGGGAGCAGATGTTCGATTGAAATAGAAACGAGGAACATGCTCCGCCAATTTCATGACGGGTTATTGCTTGATAAACATGTCATCACATTCAAAGGCGGGTCCTGTTGCCGATCAGGCACCAGGCGATTGTTCGGGCCGGGTGATTTTGCTTCCGTGTATCATATTCGGCGGTTGCCGGTCCTCACGGTTTACTTGGCTTCACCGCAGCCATCTCACGGCAGCGCGACCTTGGACTCTGCTTTTCTCGCTGAGGTCATTGACCTGGCTCGAGTCCGCTACGACCATCTAGTTGTGTGACCAACTTTCGCGCAACTTGGCACCAGCATGCTCCATTGTCCCGCGTCATTCGTTCCTTGTTAATGCCATCAACTGGCTATGCCACTGGCTCTAACAGCCGGGACGACTCACAGCGCGCAACGTGATTGATATCCACCGCGGAGTGGTCGTCGGTTCTATAAGCGGTGCCGACGTGCCGGAGAGATAACAGAAGATGGGCATAGACCTACCATGCAACTCTGTGAGTCTGACCAGATATTTTTAGCTCTTTCTCTCCTGATCGCTCGCTGGCTGACCGTGGCTTGTCCCCGAAGTGCAAACATTGCGCGAGCACGGCATCCTTCGCTCTCATGTTCACACTTATATCCGTACTCTCGCGTGTTGCCCATCCACGGGGCCTCCTACTCGCACTCTGCCGGATCTCCGCGCTAGGAACATGCAGGGACACCCTTGATGCTCTCTTCACATAAAGGGAAAGGGACCTTACGCACCCGAAGCGCGGTACACGACCAGGACTGCGAGAGCAGGAATCTTGGCAACATGGCCCACTTTGTCAACCTCTCCCCCTTCAATGTCTCTTGCTTCGAGTGCGGTCTACGCTTTGCCCACATTTGGACGCTAGGTCTAACGGGGGTTCGCTCGCTCCGAGTTTGATATTTCGTATTTGGAGACGTTGGCGGTTGCAGAAACAGGGGCGCTGGTCTGACGGCGAGAGAAAATGGGAACGAGTTTGGGAAATGCTCGGTGGGGCTGCCGAATGGGGAAGGAATGTACGAGGCGCCGAACGGTGTCATTTTCCAGTCTAAGGGGAACGGCGAGGTTTCGAAAGGCGAGGGAGAACTCATCCCGGGCTTATAGGATATGTTATTCGACACTGGATGTAGTCTTCTTCGACGTTTATTCGAAAGCGCCGTCGTAAGCTGGGCGAGTATCACTACCGACCCACGTCGGCGGAGCAAGCTTGGGTTGTTCGAAGACACACCTCCGACGGACGCATACAACCTTCCCGGGAGTATCGCGGGTGCTGTTGCGGTAGGCGTGGTGGCGGAGGTGTACTGTCCCATACTGGATACAACAAACAGTATTGATCCTCCCTTCATTCGAACCGGTGGACGTCGATGATGTACGCAGGACCACTTGACGAACTGCCAGCGGAGGGGCGATTTTTTAGAGATATATCCGTGGGCGGAGGAGACGAAAGCGCGTTGGCTGAGAGAGTGGGATCCGGAGGGGCGATAAGGGTAGTAGATGGAGCGAGAGGCGCCGGGAAGTTGGCACCGAAGCTTGTAGCCAGCACTACCACGCCGGGGGGCGCAACATCTGGGGTCATATACCGGGAGAGTAGGGGTAGCGGAAGTGGGAATGGGAATGGGGCCAGAGGCATAGAGGGGTGTGAGGAATTGGATAGGTGTTGGATACGCTGTATCTAACGAACAAGGAGGTGGGTATGCAGAACAAGTGAGTCCGGTCGCGGCGCGGGTATTGAGTTATGAATAATTATCCGGCTAGGTGTCCAATATGCACTCACTCACGACGGAAGATATCCAGACGGAGGAGACCCGAGAGAAGATCAGCTGTTTGGGAACTACTACCTGGTGAGAGGGCATTTTGTTCAACTCCGTGGTTATTTTCAGATTCGAGTCAATTCTCCATTTTCGAACGTACTTCCGAACTCATTGTCCCGCCCCAAAGCTCTCTATTTCATGCGCTCTATGCTTACTCGCTATGAGTAGGTCTATTCCGAGACTTCGACCAGGATCCGTACAGCCCGACGCATCTCGAGCCCCAAACACGTACATCATCGTGTTCGGGAAGGAATTGTTTCGGTACGCCTCAACATCTCGTAGGCGTTCACCGACTTGTTTAACTCACCCTTAGTAACCATCCCTCTCTACCCCCAACACTACAAACGACCTATATTTTCTATTGAGGAGGTGAGCATACGCTCGGTGGATGTATGCAGGGAGACGAGGTTAATATGGCTGGTGAAGTAGGATTGGAACACGTCAAAAAAACATGATTGATCTGTTGAGGGTGGTGGGTAACAAAGCAGACCTAGTTATGGGATTGGCGAAGCGATGTAACGAGAGCTGGAGTTTTGCACGGATGCTGTGCGTTTTACTTGACGATTTGTATGCGTGGTATTGACACTATTTATAGATATCAAAACGTATATATGGAATCGTATAAAATAACGTGAGTGTGTGAGTCAAGATGGAATCGGAGAAGGCTCGCAGAGCCCGTATTTATACCCTACAGTATATCTCCGAGTCACACGCAGTAAATGAACTTGGTCACTGGTATGCTGTTCATTTCTATGCATTCTGGAAAGTCTACGAACTGTCTAAATAGGTCTGTGCGGTATGAACATATACGTCCAAGGCGAAAGTATCAGGGAAGGATATACTTGGTTTTATGGTTCGTATCAGCTGGCGTATGTTGGCAATCTAGACTAGCTAGTCGTTCTGTTGCGTAATTGACGCGCTGGTTGGGTTTAGCGTGGTCGGTTCGTACATCACGTACATGCTGATGAGAAGTCTATGAACGGATTGGGCTGATTGTTGGGGTAGGATGTTATTTTCTTGGCCCCTTGTTTTGAGTCGTCTATGCATATAGAGATCATGCATGTGTCTGAAACAGCTCTTATATCTATGATTTAGAATGGCACCGCGCATGGATATATACTACGTCTCGGGGCTGATTGAAGTTCGCCAACTGACATGGGGCGAAATTAGGCGATGAAATGAAAATGAGGCGTGCGCATCTAGCCCATTAACTAGCAGCGGCATTTGTCAGTCTCGCGCTCGACCAAGTTTGTTATACGAAATTCAGAATTCGCATTAGGCAAGTCCAGCTGCAACACCAGGTGTGGTCTACTGAATTGGACTTCAATATCTAGACCAACTTCACCCCGTTTCACCAACATGCACACACAATATATTACACCGCATATAAGCGCTTGGCGTTCGACCTCTATGTTCGACCTTCTGCTCTCAACCACACCACCAGATTATAGTTTTACTAAGGCACAATCAACGCAAACTTTCACCGACGCTAGGTGTATCGTAAGACAGGTTTAAGGTCTTCCATCCCCGTATAGAGTAATCATTCTCAGCGAGCTCCAATAGGCGTCATGGGTGAGGGTGAGTACAGGTTCGGTAGTCGGTCCTTGTACTATGTATCCTCACCATCACCCTGTGTACTACATTGTGGCGTTGCGTGCTGCCTAAAGCAGGGTTAGGGTCTTCTCAGTCCCAGCACGGTGAGTCTCTGTCTCGCGCCACGCGGCTTAAACTCAGATCTGGTCTGATTTCACCGGTCAGACTTGATCAGTGGCTCAATGGTCGGTACAAGAGTCGTGATCTTTCCTGGATCCCCTTTACCCAGGCCTTTGCGTTTATGTACAGCCTATCGGCACTATAGTCGGGCGCCTGGTCGACCACGGATGTCCGAACATCTCGAGCCGCTTAGACGCACTCCAATGCAACGAGTTTCCCGTCTTCGGAGGCGGTTTTGGCGATGTGTACGAGGGAGCTCTGCTGGACGGGAGAAAGGTAGCGCTCAAGTGCTTCCGGTTCTATGTGAACGAGCACGAAGCGAGCCAATCGACATTCAAGGTAGGTCTTATTATTGCTTTGGATATTCGAGGCCAACTGAAGCCACTATCAACAGCAAGCTGCACGCGAGCTCTATACCTGGTCAAAGTGTCGACATCCGAATGTCGTCGAGCTGTTGGGCTTGGCGGAGTTTCGCGGACAGATTGCGATGGTGTCTCCATGGATGGCAGGCGGGGGGATTGATCAACTGAACCGCAGCAATCGCGCGATTGACCGCTGCCGACTGGTAACTGCTAACAACGCTCATCTTCCAAGGAGCACGGCCACTCACAGACATTTTACAGTGCTTCCAGATCGCTGAGGGGTTGGCATACCTGCATGAGATAGGGATTGTAAGTGATTTGTTTCTCGAAAGCCCGCAAGAAACCACCAGTGACCTTGAACCTAGGTACATGGAGACCTAAAGGGGGTGTGTGACAACGTCACCATCCAGTGCGACTCGTGCCTCACATATAATATTAAAACACTTATTCATGCAGGGAAACGTATTGTTATCCGACAACGACGACGCTCAGATCGCCGACTTCGGCAACGCCGTCTTGGCGAGCAACACACTTGCATTTACGAGAAGTACTACTCGGTTTGCGGTTTCACTCCGATGGGCGGTGCGTTATGCATGTCTTATGTTCATAACCTCCAACATGATTGACATGGTTCTTTCTAGGCTCCGGAATTACTGCAAGCCAAGACGTCATACAGTCGCCAGGCAGATGTTTACTCGCTCGGGATGGTACGAGCGTCCATCTTCGTCATAATAGATTGTTTTAATAACCGACCCTACAGACCATACTAGTGCGTCTTTTTAGACCAGTAACGGCTCAAATACGACCCTCACCCGATCCTTTGCACTAGGAAGTCATCTCGCGTCAGCTGCCATACGCCGACATAAGCAGCGAACTTGGCGTTATGACAGCGATTTTACAGCAGCAGTACCCAAAACGACCTGAAGACACGATTCCTAGGTACAGCGAACAGGGTGATACTCTATGGTCTCTACTCACAGGCTGCTGGAGCTGGGATCCCAATGACCGCCCAGAGGCGGCGTCAATTGTTAAGATAGTGAGTACATTTCAGCCGCTAGCCGTTCCCAACCTCATCAGCTTTTCAGATCGAAACAATAAAACCGGAGGACTTACTAGTCAGATGTGAGTTTAGCGTCGCTGCAATGTCCCCACGCTGATCGCTCGACAGTGCCTGAAACAAGCACCGGCTCGCCTCTGCCAAGATTGGCTCTAACCCCAAACGTACCAAAAACGAAGAGGAGACCGGAGACACTAGAGGGGGAGGGGGAGCTCCGAAATAAGCGACCTCGGCTAGAGATGGACAAGCCAGCGCAGATCCCTATAGCCCACCAGTACTTGATTAGCAAGGCGAGAGATATGCTCAATGAGGTTGCATGTTGGGAAGGTCAGGACGTGGACGACTTCCTCGTCAATCTTTTTGTGCCCAAGCTCAAGTACGGCCCCGACGATCTCACGGATCTATTATCCGAAATACGTAAACTCGGTATCGACGTGTCCGAAACGACTGAACTTGAATTGCTCAGCAAGAGGGTTTACAATTTCCAGCTAAAGGCGCACCGCCTGCTGCTCGAACTCAGAACTGATAGGCACTCGGGCGATGCGGCGTCGTTGGATAGACTTGAGTTCGCGATCCGTCAGGGTTTGTGGTTTCAACAGGGCGAGTTGCCGGAGCTTGAGCGGATAGTTGCGAGCTTGGAGTTTTCCCGCGATTTTCGAGCTACCAATGTGGACGACCTGACCCTCGATCAGGTGGAGCAGCTTATTACACGCGGGCAAGGTATGGGCGTGTCGCTCGATCATTACGTCATGGCCGAACTTGCGCTTAAGGAGACCTCTGGACGACAATGGATAGTCTCTGCAATGTCTATACTCGCACAATCTCAGCCAGAGATGAAGGATTTGGATCAGCTGGTCACTTCTGCACATTCGATCCCTACGTTACCTGATATGCTAGGAAAACTCACACGGTTGTGGCGGAGAGGGCGGCAGTACGAGCAAGAGGTTGAAGTGTGCCTCAGGCCGCCAGAGGGGACGCGAGTCGGAATCGACGAAGCAATCAAGGTAGCGACCACTGCGCTCGAAGAATTTTCTTTCCTTGGGGCCGAGGAACTCCTCAGGTGTTCGAGAGAGGCGCGGACTTGGGAAAAGAGGTGTGAAGAGATCATGACCAATCGTTTCGAGGCGCGAGGAAACGCGACGGTGTTTGACGAGTTTCGGGCGATGCGAGATGGGGGCAGAGGCAAGTTTTGGGCGTTTGAGATGCCGTGGTCTGAGAGAATGGCGAAGCAGTTGGCGAAGCACGAAGATTGGATCAGTAGACTTCCCCGGATGCGTCCAGGCCTTCCTGTGCTCGACTTGGACAGTATCGTGCGAGACATGACGGGAAATGCGGACGCAGAGCGTGCTCCGCCGAAGAACGATACGCGTACGTGCATCTGCTTCGAGCCCGTCGTGGTCGGCGAGTCTGCGCAAGATCCCGATCAGATGGCGCAGTGCGATCATTGTTTGGTCAGGTTTCATGCGAAGTGCATCGAGGGATCGTGTCCGTTCTGTGATGATCAGATCTGGAGTAGATTGATGGGCGAGCCTCGGACGCTAATGCTCCAGTATCTGAACTCCCAGCACTTGACTGCGTGCGAGCTTACGCAGTATTACTCGCCCGAGTACCGCGCGCTTCGGGTCATCCGATCCCATAGCGGCGATCTCGCGCTGTCCAAGCCGATCATCAGATTCATCAAGCAGCTGGGCCGGCAAGAGTCGCCCGATCCGGCAATGATTCCACAGCTCAGACACTTGATGCGCAGGTTGTACCGGATCCAATTTGTGATCTCGGCCCGGCCGGGGGTGTTCGATGATGGGCTATCACTTCCGTACTTGCACAGACAGATGACGATGCAGCCTCAGGTAAAACAGATGGCGCGTCGAAAACCGAGGTTTGTGTTCGGGAATGAGATGAATTACAACCGTTCGCGCTGTTTGTGTGGGGTAGGCTGGGATCCTTTCAACGACGACCTGACATGCAGCAAGTGTCTGTCATGGTATCACGAAAAATGCGTTGCAGTTTCAAGTACACACCAGTTGCTTAAATTTGTGTGTCCATTGTGCTTGCTGAAAGAGGGCAAGAGTTATGAACCTGCGGAAGTGCGTGTCAGATATCATGGTGAGTTTCTAATTTGATTGTTTGAGTGAAGAGACTGATTGCAGTGTAGATGATGATCCAGAGGAGAATGCCAAGTTTGTGGACGTCAAGGCGTGCTTGGACAACTATAGCTGGACAGTGATCCGGCGCGCGTTGCCTCCCCCGGTCCGTCCGACCATCACCGTCGAGTTGCTCCTGTTCATCCCTGGCACAAACCCGAACGTCGAAGAACCCAAGCCCCATCCGAAATCCTATAGCAAATCACCTATCGAGTCAACTTTACCTCAATACGCTAACGAGGGCTCACATAGCGACGAGGGCTTTAGTAGTGGGAGTGAATCTAACTAGTGGACGAATACGCATGGTTAGCTGGTTCATCAGGACGCGCTCGCGTGCTCCAAGTGACCTCGGGAAGGGTCTAATTGGTCCGGCATCTGGGCTGCTGGGGGTCTCGTTGCGCTCGGTCTACTATGAACGAATAGATCAAGTGTGTCGCCTGCGATAGCTTAGCTATGCTGTCTTCTGTTTTCATGTATACGTGCATCAGTTGTCTGAAGTTGAATGTTATGTATTGTGTTACTTTCTTGAGTCGTGGGTGTGCTATCGCGACGTGCCGTTTATTCGGTTCATTACAGTTCTGTTCCGGTGAGTCCCTGGTTGGCATTGTGTATTTAGCCTGGCTTCTCTGGTGGACAAAATGGTGGGTGTATGCGTTAAAATGCTCATAAAAACAAGTCGTATTTACATGTACCTCACTACGATGCTGCCAATTTCACTTCAAAACAGTTTCACGAATGTAGCATAGGCGGAAAAAACATCGTTACCATGCACCAAGCGTCACATCGCTTCCTTTACAACAACCATTAAACGCACGGTATCTCGCCTTCAACTCCGTCTACAACTTACGTAGAGTGTTTTGTACAATCTGTCTAGAATACTAAAGCTATCCGCATATTGTCTAAAGTAAGTCTATGTCTTATTCTCCCTGAGTGGGTGAGTACATTTGCCATGACGTGCCAGTTAATTTTACATCGGACGTCGCGTCTAACAGACCAGTGGTTTGGGTATAGTTCGGCGGTAAAGTGTGCTTTGAGCATGTAGGAGCTATAGTTACGATATTTACCTTTCCGTGAAGAAATACACATCACTGTGTCGTGGCACAGTGGTGGTGGGAATCAGTAACAGGGACGTAGCTCATAGGATTAACCTATGTAAGTGTGGGTGTATGCGCCATCATGCATTGTGTTCGATCGCAAATACCCTATTATTTCATTCTATGTGCTAGATAGATCAATATCCAACCCGAAAGGACGAGGTTCGCCCTCGGGGTTTTTTTTCTCCTGTCAGAGTTTGGATAGTTCAGAGTATCTGAACGAGGGCGTGGGTTCGATTCAACTCGACTCGAGAAATATGCTCTGTCAAGTTTTTTTTTTTTTTTTAAATCGTTAATTTATTGTCAGATTAAGGCAGGGCCTTATGTACCGACACCAGAGACAGAGAGACTAAAACACTATACTAAGTAAGAGGGAGAGAAAGCAAAAGGGAGCCCGGGGCTATATCTATCTACGGAGAAAAACACTGCTCAGATCTCGAGTCTATAGGTTGCTATCTGTCAAGTTTATGACGAACTATTACTAACCCAACGGGGCCGTAATGAGGGCAGGTGCAGCCCCCCGATAGAGCCTCCCGGCTCTTATTGCCGATCAGGCACCCGGCGGCCGGCATGAAACATTCGGGCCGGGCGGTTTTGCTTCCGTTCACTTAGGGAAGGAAACGGGTCAAGTACCCGTACGGGTACACTCGTCCGGATGGATGAGTAATCGCAGACCGGACGATCCGTGACCCGTATGAAGGCGGTGCGGGTCAGACTGTGCGGGTCCGCTCTAAACGGAATACCCATACGGCCTGGAAACGGGTAGCCGCGGAGACCCCGCGGCACAATATGGTCGGAGGTTTTGGTCATATCTAGTACCAATAAAATCGATTTTGTACCCTTGTTGCAGCCTCGTATCCTTCGCCTGCAATCTCTCCCAGCTTCCGGTGCTTATAATGACCGAACCTCTAACCCAAACCAGCGCCCTGTTGAGTATGCTGACCCCGCCTAGCCCCCTGGCCCGGTGTTACTACAGGTATGCATATATCGGAGCCTATGTTAGAGTACCTAGTTCCTCTCCACCCACCTAGCCCTCCACGACGACACCGATAGAGCTTTCCCGGGAGAGCGTATGGCTGTTGACTACCGTCAACGCCGCATGAACCCTTCTACCTTTCGTACAAAGATGGCGTTGGGCTCGTGGTATGACGCCCAACATCAAAGAAGCCGTGTATGCGATGAACTATGGCGCCAGAAATCATTGTGAACTCCTCGACTAGTAGGCTACAAATTTTTGGTGTCTTGTCTGGATTTTGAGGTGCATTTACGACAAAATCCTCTGTAATCTTATCGCTTACTAATATACGTATGCTACCCGCGGGTAGCCCCGGACACCCGCGGGTCGAGGACCCGTCTGACCCGGCCCGTTTTGCACGGGTCGGATATCCTGACTAAGCGACCCGCTGACCCGCGGGTATTGCCCGGGGGTGAATCGGATACGACCCGTTTCCTTCCCTACGTTCACTATACTCGGCGGTTGCCGGTCCCACTACTTGTCCTTCACCAGAGCCATCTCATGGCGACACAACCTTGGCCCACTATATTTTCTCGCTTATGTCGCCGATCTCACTTGGGTACCTGGCTGTATCGTTAACTTTCGCGTCTGTGAGAGACAGCGGAGGATGGGTGTGGACCTGCCATGCAGCTTTGTGAATCTGACCAGACATTTTTAACACCCTCTCTTCTGAGCGCTCGCTGATTGATCGTAGCTTGTCCTCGAAGTGGAAGTATTGCGCAAGCCCAGCGTTCTTCGCTCTCTTATTCGCACTCACATCCGTACTCTCATGTGTTGCCCCTCCACATCCTACTCACACCGTGCCGGATCTCCGTACTAGGAACACCCTCTACGCTCTCCCCACATGAAGGGAAAGCGGTCTTGCGCGCCCGAGGCGCTGTACGCGACCAGGATGGCGAGAGTAGTCTCGCCCGTACCTCACGCCGACACGACCTCCTTATGAGTACGGATCGATAGAATATTCCACTTCCGCCAATTATTCCCCATCGACCTCTAGCCTACCCCGGGTGCCATATATAATCTGTCTACATCTGGACGCCAGCTCAGACAGGGTTTGCTCACTCCGATTTTGGTTTCTTGCGTTTGGAGACGCTTCCAGCCGCGGAATGAGGGGCACTGGGTCTGATCGCGAGAGCGGATAAGAGCGAGTTTGGGAGGTACCCGCCAGGGCTGTCGAATGGGACGGGAACGCGTGTCAGGTGCCAAACGATGTCGTTTTCCAGTCTGAAGGGAACGGTGAGGTCTCGATGGACGAGGGAGAACCCATCCCGGGCTTATGAGATGTGGTGTCCGACGCTGGAACGGAGCCTTCTTCAACCTGCATTCGAAAACGCATCGAAATTTGGACGAGCATCTCCGCCGACCCATGCCGGCAGGGCAAGCTTGCACCGCTCGAAGACGCACCTCCGACAGCCGTGAAGAACCCTCCCGAGAGTATTGCGGGCGCTGTTGCCGCGGGCGTAGGGAAGGGACAAGGCATACCGTCTCATACTGGATACAATAGACGGTACTGATTCTCGCTCCATTCGAACTGACTGCCGGTGATGATCTACGCAAAATCATTTGGCGGGCTATCGACGGAGGGGTGATCGTTTGAAGATCCATTCATGGGCGCAGGAGACGAAAGTGCGTTGGCTGAGGGAGTGGGATCCGGAAGGGTGGCGAGGACAGCAGATAGGACAGGAGGCGCCGGGAAGTCGACGTCGATGCCCGTACTTAGGACCACCAGGCTGAGAGACGCGACACCTGAGGTCATAGACGAGAAAGGTAGAAGATGGCGGATTCAAGCGGGAGCGAGAATGGGGCCAGTGCTGAGGAAGTGAATACATGGTAGTTGAATTTCCCGTGCCTGACGAACGAGGGGACGAGTATGCTGAGAAGGTGAGTCTTAGCGTGGTGTAGGAGAGTTCGGCAATAAACAATTCTTGACTAAGTGTTTGATGTTCACCCGCTTACGACGGAAGATGTTTAGATGAAGGGGACACAGAAAAAGATTGAGTTATTCAGGAACTGCTATCTGGTGAGAGGACGCTATATTTATTGCCTTTTTTTTTTATCCATAAACTTGAATCCCTTGATTCGCGAATGTTTCCTACAATTTTTTTTCCTACTCAAACCCTGGGTACTCGCCTCTTACTGTGTATGCTTCCTTGCGTTTAGGAGGTCTGTTTCCGTGATCTCGATCAGGGCGCGTACAGTTAAACATATTTTGAACCCTCAGACACATTCACCGTGGTATCCCGAGAGGGAATGATATTGGTACGCTTCATTACCGATGGGCACGCATTCATCAACTTACAATCCACCATCTTTTAAGGATTCACATTCCATTATGAACTCTCATTACCGGCATACTGTATGCTTCCGTTTTCGCGGCACACCTCAAAACCGCATCGAATAGCTCAAGAACTACGCCTCATCGCCTCAGACTGAGCCTCGTGTGTCCTCATCGGCGAGATGATCGATGCGTTTGGCCAAGGAACTGAAGACAAGATGAATAGTAATGATGGGGTTATATTTATTAAGGACACGGACTAGGGTTTCATGCTGAAAAGGTGAGTTTACGCTCAGTGGGTGTATGCAAAGAGATCTGGTTGACTCGTATGGTTACTTAGGATCGGAAAATGTCGAAGGAAAGCGACAAGCCTATTGGGGCTGATAGACAACAAGATGAGCGTGGTCAAGGGATTGGCGAAGCGGCGCGACGAGAACTGGAGTGTCGCCCCCAGGTCTGATATTGTACGTGTTTTTTGACAAGGTAGTAGTGTGTCTGGTATTGACACTATTTCCTATGGGGCTAATATTTCTCGAATTTTCAGGTACGTTCGTCCTGCGTTGTTGAAACTGTTTGCTTAGTGATAGTGCATCCTACTTCGAAACATTACTTGATCATCAGAACCCGAAACATGAACCACTACGACAATATTCTGTTCCGTTCTTGCTCTAACTAAGGTAGACGACATGCGGACTTGGCTATGCAAGCCTGCACGTGACGGATTGCTACGTTTTGGGTCGGCGACACCACCACGAGCCAGGGAAGGGGCATAGAAAATAGCAAGAATTATATTGCGTGACTTATGCAGAATTCAAAAGGTCCCATGAAGCCGTATCCTGTGAAAACTGAGGTCTCATGGTCGGGCAGCAATTTCGGGGGTCCACCAGTATTAGTAAGCTAAGGTAGGCGACATGCAGAGTCATCCAGGTGGATGGCACGTGACATTTCCCACGACCTAACCTGGAAGTTTCGCATGAGCTCCTCTACCAGAGCACCTACGCGGAAACGGAGAACGGGGAATGTAACTTGACTTAAATTAGCGATGCGTGACAGAGCTTAACTCAAAATAAACTTAGTATAGAGTGAGATTCAAGCTTGTAGAGATTTAACCTTCAGCTAATCATGTGATCTTGGCCGATTTTGGGTTTGTAAAAGTGTTTGGGGTCCTGACTACTAGAACCTATGCGTCGTACTCAAGAATTAAAGGATAAATAATGCATACAAACAATCTACAAATAAACAGTCTACACAATAATGTTATCTGGTGTGCTTCTATGACCTCGATATCTCTTCCTGGCCCACTCACGGGCTGCTGCATTTGGGCCATCAAGTCCCTGGGCATACGCGTCAACAAACCGGCGCGATCGTGCAGCATACCTAAGTGTGATATCAGTACACATGCATTGAAATTTACTGAGGAGATTCGACTTACTTGCGAATGGACTTTATTGGAACTTGTTTGAGTGCTTTAATCATGTTTTTTTCGACATCGGCAGTCAGACTTGAAGCAGGTTCCACTCGATACTTTCTCTTGGCGTAACCCCAGCATTGCTCTATGGGGTTGAGCTCACAGTGGAACTTAGGTAGGAAAATAACTTCAACCCCAAGTTGCCCCGCTAAGCTTTCAAGAATAGATTTTTGTCCGCCTTGAAGATCGATTAGCTTGAAAAGGATGCGGCGGCAACAGCAATCTGCCATTGTATCCACACACTTAAACCCCTGTTGACATTCTGCTTTTAGGCCAGACGTATTGTAGCCCCGCTCCTGAAGTAATGCAACCATGCCTTTGAATTTCCCGTTAGGGAGGTACAGTGGTTGTTTGGAGCCGTCAGGGAATTTGGGGTTGTCCATGGGTACTTTAACCGCCTTACCTTTGGCGTTGACTACAGTCGCACCAAAGTTGGACGATTCGCCCTTTGTCATGAACCGTGCGGACGGCGCAGTCGGAGAGCGCTTGGTATGTATGCGTGCATTATCATACACGAATATATGATCCTGATCAGGATATTCTTTTTTCACCAAGTCGACTGCCTTCCGAAACTGCTGGCATATGTTGTCGTTGGTCATGTACCCTTCGCGGTTTTTGCCTGCAAGCAAGGTTTTGCGTGCGTCGGATCGTCTGTGGCAGTGCTAGTTAGTACCTTGTCCTGGTTATCACGCAACAATCTAGTTTTACTCACCCGTTCTGGCTCTTCAGAAACCCATACTCAGGGCAAACAAAGTCGGCGACCATCGATGAAGGTCCTTGGCCTTTTTTCTGTAAGAGGGCACGTTCTCCGCGTTTTACCCACCGAAGTTTTCGACGATCATGCGCATAGAAGGTTGACGCGTCGTGAAACCACATAACGACTTGCCGCCGACCCTGCGGCAAAACTAACGGCAACTCGTCGCCAGTTTCTGCATCCCACGACTGCATAAACGGCTCAAGAGCTTTTACTTTGGGGGCATATGAGTTTTGACAGTAATGTACAACATCGTCTCGCTCGTGCCCGTCAAAGTAGTGACCCGACTGCTCGAGCTGCCACCTGTACTCCATGTTGTGAAGCCAGCGCTGAGCTGTACGGATATTAATCGTCTTCTTCAAGGTAAGCCGCGTTCGGACTTCCGGGTCGTTCAGAAACTCGACAATATCATCCGCAACAACGTATTTCCCCTTTCTCTGCAGGAACAACTGAATTTCTCCGGAGATATCTTCATTGTGGAGTAAAGAGCGCTTTGAACGACCATATCTATTACTCGGTAAGTCCCCTGTACTAACAAACTGCTGTACCCATGCTCGGATCCGCCGAGCGTGCCATATTCCTCGGCCCGCCCCAACCGCAGCTTCGCGAGATGCAACTGTGAAAGTGACGCCGGAGCGCAGGTAGAACCGGAGACAGGACGCGATTGCGTCACACTGGGTGCGTGTTCGTGGATTCAGCTTGCATGTCTTGTAGCCGAAGCCTGTGTTACGAGGGGGCCGAATCAATTTATCGATCTTCCGCAGCGCGTTCTCCGCATTCAAGTGCGATGGCGGGCGTGTTTTTGCACATTTATGGCTCGGCGCGGGCTTGTGCTGTGAGGGGTGGCGCTGTGGGTTAGTGCTGTCGCTCTCGGGCACTGGCGCAGATATAGTAAGCTCATGCGCCGGCACACCGACTGCAACATCAAGCGTTGAGATATCAAAGATCTCAACGTTGTGGTTAGCTACGGTGCCGCTACTCTCCTGAGTGACGCCAGGCATTGTGTATGCCGTTTGGGTTACGGGCTGCACGCTGAATGGTGTAAATACGAATCGGATTGGTTTCAGCTGAGTAGCGTGACAATCAGACGATTCGTGTTCAGCGGTCAGGCCCGGAGATATACTGGCTGCAGCAGGTTCGGGTTTTATTTCAGCTACGGGTAGATTACATCGAGTACCAACGGCCACTCGACACTCCTCCGCTGACCGCCCAGTTTCTCCCTGCTCCAGTTCCCCGACATTTCCGCCAAGTCTACGCTGTTTCTGGGACGGGTTGTCAGCAAAGTGTAGATAGACTCTCTAAATTGATGAACTTACGATTTGGCGTGCATTAGCTAGCTGAGATTTTCGTTTGGTGGTGAACGGCATGGTGGTTGTCGAGGGCAAGGTAGATTACGAGGACCCCGAGACCTCCCGGTGATTATGACTCACGCAGCGCTGACTCAACTGCTTGCGTAACTTGACTCCTTCACACCCGACAATGTCTGTATACGGCTTCAGGCGCACCGTATGAGGAAACAGCGACTGTCTCGCTTCACTAATTTCAGTTAAGTTACATTCCCCGTTCTCCGTTTCCGCGTAGGTGCTCTGGTAGAGGAGCTCATGCGAAACTTCCAGGTTAGGTCGTGGGAAATGTCACGTGCCATCCACCTGGATGACTCTGCATGTCGCCTACCTTAGCGACTTGCTTGTCATATGTAACTCCGAGCCACAGCTCTACGAGACACTTATTTAATAAATCGCTACATAGGACCTTGTGAACTATGTTCAAGTCACGTACTATACTCTTCGCTTATTTTTGTGCCCCTTCGCTGGCCCGTGGTGGTGTCGCCGACCCAAAACGTAGCAATCCGTCACGTGCAGGCTTGCATAGCCAAGTCCGCATGTCGCCTACTTTATCTTGTCCAGATCTCCATCGAGATGACGAACGCCAACAAATATATGAGCGCTTGACACGGTGTTCATCCCCCTAAACTTGGTCGCTGGCAGGCCATTCACCTTTGTATAATCTGGAAATTTTACGAACTGTCTGGATAAGTCGGGTACGAACGTGCATATCCCAGGTCAGGACAGTGAGCCAGGGCATACCTGACTCTTGAGGTTCGTTGTCAGTTACCGCACTTCAGATATGTGTACTAACCGGTCGGTTTGTAGCAGTATTGGTGCACAAGTCGGGTGGGGTTGTTGGTTTGTATATCACGCGTAGGCTGGCGCAGCGTTCGTGATCGGACGGACTGCTGGACTGAAACTAGTAGTCCGTGTTGCTGAGGTTAGATCCTTGTTTCCACTCATTCGCCCTCATTCATTTACATAGATAGGGATTGTGCATGTGCCTGGAACGGCTTTTGTATCCATGGAATGCGACGATACGTTCCATTTCAAGGTGCTCGCCGGAGTCCGCCAACGGACGTGTAGACAAGATGGAATGGGATGGGATGATGCAGTGAAAGCGAGGTGTGCGCGCCTAGCCCGTTAACTACATAACGACATTTCACAAATCTCATGTTCAACCCGGTTGGATTATACAAGTTTGGAACCCCGATAGGTAAGTTCAGCTACAACACCAGCTGTGCTTTACTCTGCTTCACAAATATGCGCATACAGCATATTGCATCGCATATAAGCGCTTGGCGTTCCACTACTACGTCCAACTTTCTACTCTCAACCACACCAACCAAATCACAGAACCCCACAAGTACGATCGGAATAAATTTTCGCAGACGGTGGGTGTACTGCTAGACATTTTTAGGGTGCTCGATCCCCGTGTCTGAGGTGGCTTGGTACAACAATAGCATTTAATAGGCAACATGGATGGGGGTGAGTGGAGGCTCAACGCCCAATCATTCGTATGTTTTTGATACTATTTTATGTCTGACAATTGTTTCTTCGTTCACCATAATCAGAAACTCAGCAGCACCCGCAAAGTAAGTCTCTTACAACTTGGTGTTATCAAGCGCTACAAGGCGCTTAAAACTGTAAATTTGGTCCATTTTTACTCCTTAGACATGATCAGCCGCTCGATGGTGAGTAGAGCAGCTGTAAATGGTCTTTGATACTGTTTACTCACCCTCCACGCTCATACACAGTCTATAGGTGCCGTAATCGAGCGTCTAGTACATCATGGATGTCCAAACGTCTCAACTCGCTTAGACACCGCCCGTTGCAACGATCGACCTTACTCTCGGGGTGGATTCGGAGACGTGTATAAAGGGACTCTACTGGATGGGACAAAGGTGGCTCTCAAGTGTCTTCGTCTGTACGTAAACGACAGCGAAAAAAAACGACAAAGCACTCAAGGCATGCCTTCTCCTGGGCACCAAGGATGATCAAGCCATGCTAAATGAATCTTGTTAATAGTATGCCGCGCGCGAGCTTCATACGTGGTCCAGGTGCCAACATCCAAACGTCGTAAAGCTGTTGGGCTTGGCCGAGTTTCACGATCAGATCGCAATGGTATCGCCATGGATGGAGAGAGGGAGCGTGGATCATATTATTCGCAGCGACAACAGCATTGATCGATGCAAGTTGGTGAATTGTCATGCTATTTAACTACAAGCTATGTAAGGTGACTAAATGCATTGGATTATAGTGCCTCAACGTCGCTCAAGGACTGGTATACTTGCATGGAATAAACATTGTCAGTGACACCCCCTTTACATTCGCATCTATTCCACCACGGTGACTCCAAAATCTAGGTGCATGGCGACCTTAAAGGGGTACGCAGCCTCACTTGCCGTATCATTATCCCCTTAGCAAACAGGTTGCTTATATTCGTAGGGAAACGTTTTGTTATCCAACAAGGGTGAGGTGCAACTTGCAGACTTTGGTAACGCTGTGTTGGCGAGTAGTGCCCTACTCTTCACAGAGAGTAGTAGTACTCGGTCTGCGGTTTCGGTACGATGGGCGGTGCGTACATAAGTAGTCTACATGTCCGAAGGCTCAATCAATGAATCGCAGGCTCCCGAGCAGTTACTGAACGAAGTCACATATAGCTGCCAGGCGGATATCTATTCACTCGGGATGGTATGTATACCAACCTAAAGTTAAGATCGCCATTTTGACAACTAGATGACATCAAAGACTATACTAGTATGTTGTTCAATACGAATAGCACGCCGCCTTCAACACTTACACAACCCTTCGACACTTAGGAAATCATCTCACGCCAGCAACCATACGCTGATATCCCAAACGAAGCCGCCGTGATTGCAGCTATTCTTACGAAACGGAACCCCCCTAAGCGGCCTGAGAATACCATTCCTGAAAACAGCCAGCAAGGGGATGCCCTATGGTCTCTACTCGGGAGCTGCTGGAGCTGGAACCCTAAGGATCGCCCAGAGGCTCGATCTGTTGCCAGGGAGGTGAGTACACCTCATTCATTGAACTTCGATTCAATTTCGTGACCCTCCCCCTCCCCCAAGATTGAGACGATCAAGTCAAAGGGCTTGCTAGTTAAATGTAAGCCTAGCGTTGCCGTAGCGTTTTCGTACTGACCGGCTTGGCAGCGCCCGAGACAAGTACTAGTTCATCTTCGCCGACGTTGACACCAAACCCAAATGCGCCAGAAACGAAGAGGAGAGCGGAGAATCTAGAGTGGGAGAGGGAGCCTCGAAAGAAGCAATCTCGGCCGGAGATGGACAGGTCAGCGCAAATCCCTACAGAACCTCAACGCGTGATAAGCAAGGCGAAAGATATGCTCAATGGCGTCGCATGTTTGGAAGGCCGAGTATTACATGGCGTCAGGCCAATCCATCTTTTTATGCCCCAGATCAAGTACGGTGTCGACGATCTCACGAACCTGTTGTCCGAAATACGTGCATTCGGCATCGAGGCGCCCGAAACGGCTCAACTCGAGTTACTTAGCAGGCGGGTTTCTGATTTCCAGCAGAAGGCGCATTGCCTGCTCGGAGTCGAGGTGGACTGTTGGGATCCGGCCACAGATACGGCGTCATTAGGTAGACTTGAGGTCGCAATCGGTCGAGGTTTGCGTTTCCAACTAAGCGAGTTGCCCGAGCTCGAGTGGACAGTCGCGAGCTTGGAGCTTTCCCGCGATCTTCGAACGGTCAACGTTAACGACTTGACGCTCAACCAGGCCGAGGACCTTGTTTCACGTGGCCAAGGTGTGGGTCTGTCATTCGATCATGGATTCCTGGCGGAGCTTGCACGTAAAGCAACATCTGGGCGCGAGTGGAAGACCTCTGCAACATCTATACTCGCACAACCTCGGCCGGAGATGAGGGATCTGGATCAGCTACTGGTGTCCGCGCACTCGATCCCTGCGCCATCCGACATGCTGGTCAAACTCACACAGGTGTGGCTGAGAGGGCGAGAGCACGAGAGAAAGGTCGAAGCATGCCTTAGGCCGCCGGATGGGACGCTAGTCGAAATCAATAATGCGACCGAGGTAGCGGCCACTGCACTCGGTGAGGCATTTTTCCCCGCGGCTGAGGAGCTCCGCGTGCTTTCAGATGAGGCGCACGCCCGGGAAAAGACATGCGAGGTGATCATGACCGGTCGGTTCATAGCGCAAGGGGACGCGACGGTATTTGACGAGGTTCGAGCAATACTGGACGAGGGTAAAGCCAAGTTTGGAGTATTTCATATGCCATGGTTCGAGGATATGGCGCGGCAGTTGGCGGTGCACGACGATTGGATCACTCGACTTCCCTGGGCGCGTCCAGGCCTTTCCACGCTCGATTCGAACAGTGTCGTGCGAGACCTGACGGATATCGGAGACGCAGATATCGCTCCTCCGACCAACGAGGCGTGTACGTGTATCTGCCTCGAGCCTGTCGTAGTCGGCGAGTCTGAGCAAGATACCGAGGTGGCGCAGTGCAATCACTGTTTGGTCATGTTTCATGCAAAGTGCATCGAGGGATCGTGTCCATTTTGTGATGATCAGACATGGAACGGGCTGATGGGCGAGCCGCCGACGTTCAAGCTGCACCATCTAATTTCGCTGGCCTTGACCGCGTGCAAGCTTACGCAGCATTATTCGCCCGAGTACCGCGCGCTCAGGGTCTATCTGTCTGCGGTTGGACCCGAGCTTGCGCTCACCAAGCCGATCGTCATGTTCATCAAGCAGTTGAGCCGGCAAGAGTCACCCGATCCGGCCATGGTTCCACAGATTAGGCATTTGATGCGCAAGCTGTCCCGGATCCAGTTTGAGATCTCGCCCCGACCGGAGGTATTCGCGTATGGATTGTCGCTCACACACCTGCACCGACAAATGACGAGGCAGCCCCGAACAAAACATGTGGCGCGTCGAAAACCGAAGTTTGTATTCAAGGCCGAGTTGAATTTTGAGGCGTCGGACGGTTCGAGCTGCTTGTGCGACAGCGACAACTGGGACCACATTCTAATTCAGTGCAACCTGTGCCAGTCAGAATATCACTACGAATGCGTTGCGGTTTCGAGCACGGATCAGATGTCTGAGTCATTTGTATGTCCGCTGTGCTTGTTGAAAGAGGGCAAGAGCTATAAACCGGCAGACGTGCGGGTCACATATCATGGTGAGTTTCCGGTCTGATTGTCTGCCAGGAGAGGGGGCTGACTGTGGTGTAGATGATGACCCAGAGGAAAACTCCAAGTTCGTGGACGTTAAGGCGTGCTTGGACAGCTATAGCTGGAAGGTGATCCGGCGTGCGTTGCCTCCCCCTGTCCGTCCAATGATCACCGTCGAGTTGTTCCTGTTCATTCCTGGCACGAACCCGAACGTCAAAAAATTCGAGCGTCATACTCAATCGAATAGCGGGACACCTGCCGAGCCAACTTCACCACAGCGTGTAGGAGGGGGCCACAGTAATTAGAATGCATCTGCCCAGCAGATCATGGACAGGCGTGCTTCGCCGGCATTTCATCGGAGTGACGGCGCGTGCTAGGGTATGTTGGGGATGAATCGTTCGATGCAGCCATCACTGGACTATCGACGTCTAGTCAAGGAGCACCAACTGTTATGAATAAACTCGCCAAGTGGCTCACGTAGGAATCCAGCTCAACCCTCTAGTTGTATGTAGTATGATTGTAAAAGTTATTTTTGTCCGCACTGGGGTCGAGAGTTGGACGATTGACTTTGATTTGTTCTTGGTTGCGCATACACCATCACTACATGCAGCTCATTTAATGGGACTTCCATGTATTTCTTCTCTCTAATTACTAATAGAATTTATGTATTCTCTGGTGTATGTAATGGCAGGTGTATGCACTTACATCAAATCAGACGCGACAAAAAAAACGATGCTTGTCCCTCGAGCTAGCGTTTCGTACGACCTGCTTGGCGGCTTAAAAAGCAGCTCAAATATCTTTTCAAGTTGAAAGTTTCTACCTTTTATCCTCCCTGAGCTAGTAGCTGCATCACACTGAGATCGCCCGACTGCTTGTCTTGATCATTTTACCAATGTCTGGCAACAAGCCAGTGATGCGTGGATAACTGGACCATAACAGAGATCCGAGTATGAGAACAGTCGAGTGCAAGATCTGTTGTCCTTTGACGACGAAAAATGTGCTACTGTACCATAGTGCAATCATATATCTCACGCGGAAAGGGATGAGCAAATAGCTAGGAAGACTAGCTTAAATAGATATGGGTGTATGCGCAACCGTCGATTGTTTCTTAATTTCAAGTAGTTGGTGGGATATCCTATACTCCGAAACACGATTCGGCTCGAGACTAAATTCTGGGAAATCAAAAATTGATCGACTCCGGGTGAGACTCACCTGAAATCCAGAGAGTGGAAAGTGTCAAGGCACCTAAAATTCCGTGAATCCGCACTGTTATTATAGCTATGTAAGAGATTGAAGAAAAATAGGTAATTGCGATAAGTATATACGTGTTGAATGAAACTACAAGAAACCTCACGAAGACGAATAAGGAGCAAATAAATCGCCAAGATTAGTCAAACAGCCAAACAATAATACGCTAGTCAATCACGGACGAGAGTTTTGAGGCTCTAATGTCGTAGTCATGGATACGTCAGCGGGCGAGGGCGGTCTGGAGGCAGTATACGTCGAAGTCGGCGCTTCGTCCCACTTTTCGGCCGCCAAACTCGTCTCGCTCTCCAACTTGACCATCGCAGGCGTACTCATCGTCGAACTCATGGTTCTGAGCCCTCCACGAGCACACACCGGCAAGTCCGACAGCTGGGGCTTCGGCTGCATCCTAAACACGCGTCGTTGGACCCATCGCCAGGCTTTAGCATACTCCACTTTCGCCTCTCGACCGAACCCGAAGAAAATGAAAAAGATGAAGCTCGCGACCGGACCGATGTACCAGGTGATCCAAAAGTGGCTCCAGAACGAGCGAGGAAGGAGGATCTTGGCGAACTGGCCGACGCGGAGCCAGTTCGAGTGGACGTGTTCCCAGGAGACCCATGGTTTGAGGCCGCCGTCTCGGACGGTGATGGCCAGGACGTAGGCGGACATTACAGTTGAGAACAACATTTCCATTACGGAGAGCGCGATGAGGCGGAAGTAGTATCCAGTATTGAGACCGGTCTGGTTCGACTGGAGTCTCTCCTGGAATTGGGCTCGGCGGCGGAGGAACCAAAAGAGCGCGAGAGCTAGGTTGACGGTTGGCGAAAGGCAAAGGTAGAACGTGGTGAGATACATACCGGCATAAACGAGTGTTCCGAGAGACAGAACTATCGGAGGTAAAAACACGATAATTAATCCCGCAATGGAGACATAAGTGGTCTTTAGCGGAGCTGATTAGCAAGATCGAAGAAACAGTGAAGAAACCTACTCACCGGATTACAGCCAATGTCCTCGAGAATGTCAAATCGGTGGCCCTGGACGATGAAGTCTGTCGGACCAGATTAATTTGGGCCCATCAAAGATCAACACGAGCGCTTACGAAGTATCATTGCGATCACGGGGAGCCCGACGGTCATCAAAAGCTCGAAGACCATTCGACGACGCTTGTCTGAGGCAGTTGGGATGGTGTGTCGGGGCGAGGCGACGGCAGCAAGGTATCGGCAGATGCAGAGCGTCGAGGCAGGAAGTCCAACGTTGGCGCCGATGACCAGTTTCGTGGCTGAAAAACGATGAGTACGAAGAAATTGATCAGAGCAGGAGACTCACTAATGTCGCACCACACATGGTACTTTGCAACGACGGTGTCAGCCCAGACGATGGCGTTGATGCCGCGGGGGATATTAACTAGAGTGAGCCAGATGATAATAGAGACCGTAGCAATATTACGGGCCCTCCAGTGCCAAGGGAGAGGGATAAGAATAAGGACCGTGCAGACAAAAGAGACCACGGGAAGATGAACTCTCATGGTGGAGGGATGTTGAAAGGAAGGCTCGTTTTTACTCTGATATACCAGGATGCGCGAGTGTATAGAAAAAGGCACGCGTCAGGGTCTACATTGCCAGTTTTGACGTAGAGCGCGCCGGAGTGATGCATTCTGAAGTCACCTATAGGTGTTTACTTGCACCGACACAAAACTGACCACACTTCCAGCCCTCGCGCTTCTCCACCAGTCTTCCACTCCCTATGGTATCGGCGATTAACGTGAATTTTGCGTGGAGGTGCTAGAGAGGGCTAGACTCGAGTCTCTCTATGGGCAGGACGATGTTCGAGCGGCGTCTGTTCTGGAGTAACGGAGAGCAGCAATACAAGATCATCTGGAGCAGCATGCCGCGCAGATGTGGTTGGATTCGGTCAATTTGCGGGTGTGGAAAGTGCTATAAAAAAAACTCATGACCGGGCGTTTGAGCGAGAGAAAATGCGACTGTGCTCGAGCGACGCAAGATGAAGGCAAGACCGAGTTGAGAGCGTTTGGGATGCCATGCTTCAATGATCTAGTCCGGCATTTGTCGGTCAAGGATCGGCGCAAGCGAGCGGTCAGGTGGCGCAATGCAATATTTATTTGTCCACGTTTCATGGTGCCAATGCTTTGGTCATGTGTCATCACGTAATGACACAGGTTGTGTTTCGCCACAACCATCTTGTGGTGGCGTCTAAGCTTGAGCGCTGCTTTTTAGTGCTGGTCTCTGCTTTAAGGTCTGCTGAAGTTAGGACTCGGTTATCGCCCGCATGCTTTAGCGGTTGATAGCATTGAAAGAGACGACACTCTCAATTTACAAGCTTTAATGTCAATCATCTCAGTGATCGAATCAACGGACCTGCCAGTAGAACGTGAGCCTACCATCACGGTATTGTCATTGTGCTAAACCAGCCGCCGCATTCTATACAGAGAAGCACAGTAAGATTATTTATGATGACGATGGGCGCGTGCTTTCGGGGACCTTGCAGGGGTTGGTCGATCGACTGTTCACCGTCACAAACTGTTAGCAAATGCGCTTCTCGATATCGCATTCTATCTTTAACTCTGATCCGGTTTTAGCTGCTCAAATAGACAAGGAATTCCGCGAGTGTTTCTTGACTGTGTACCGCGGGTTCGCTTGGACCCATGATCTTCTGCTACTGGTGATTGAACGATATAAGGCGCGAACCTGTGTGGATACACAGGGTCGAGAACGAGTAGAGCTGCGTAAGATGTGAGTATAGCTATACTAAAAGCCGCGTATCTAGTCTAGAACTAATCCAAGCTTTTGAACGCAGCATGGCAACCATTCTGACCCAGTGGCTCGGGATTCAACAAATTAAGTCCAAGGACGAGAGGTTCCTAGAAGAAATGGAAGCGTTTGTGAATGGTGTATCGACCGACGAGTCAACGGACAATAATAACTGGGTTGGGATTCAGGATGCCATTAGGGCCCAGGCAGGCGCTTTTCGTGGTCCCGCGCGCTATCTTACTTACACGATTCAAAGTTTTACAAAATCAGGCAACCGCCTTCTCCACTCCTCACCGATTTTGGCCAGCGAATCGAACTTTCAGATCTGGACGAAACAGCTGTCGCTCAACAGCTCATGCTCATGGAGAGTGAACTATTTCAGAAGATCCGCGCTTCAGACTATGCTACTTGGGTTAAAAACGTTGCGGACGAGCGGTCGCGGAACTTGTCGCGCTTTATGGAGAATAACTATAAGGTGTAATCGTTTTGATGAACAAAGCGATTTAAGCGCTAACTTGTATTCGGTAACATAGATCGCCGACTGGTGTCAGTCCATGATACTATTCATAAGCTCTAACGACATTGAAGGAAGGGCGGATACGATTAAGTTCTTTGCAAGGGTTGCCGCAGTGCGTAAACACCATCTTTCGTATTACCAGGTAGTGTTACCGTGCTATGCAGGTATGCCTCCAAATCCGATCTTTCTCAACGGCAAATGCAATTATGGCAGGACTTTCAACTGATTCTATCAACGGGCTCCAGTACACCTGGCGGCTGGTCGATAAACGTACTAAGGAGTCACTCAAACAGATCAGCCTAATCCTAATCGACGAGGCCAAGTACATGGGTCTTCTTGATAGCGACTCGCGAGCGCCTGCCGTTCCAATTTTATCATTTCACCTCCGAGATCTTCGACGGCGTTACAAGGAGATGGAAACATATACTGAAGTGGACGGCAATATGCTAGTTAAGTTCAAGACATTTGAGGAGGTAAGAAGACTACTCTATCCGGAGCCACGGTGTTGATTATCTTGTACAGGTCTGGCGAAGCATCAAGACGATCACGAAATACCAGACACCAGTGCCAGATATTCAGAGGGAATCCGTCACTGCCGCGTATCTCGAGTCCGAACTCTCGAAGATTGGCGATGGCGTAGATGTGCAGGACTGGTTCAAGGCAAGGAGCGACAGGCTAAGGAGAAAGGAACGGCGTGATTATGATCCTAAGCGCTTTGGTACGGGACACACAGGTCCGTGAAGTATACCCCACTCGCGTTGAACTGCTGCTAACGCCCTTGCCAGGATTTCAACCCCCAAAGGACAAGTACAGTAATCAACCAGTCCTTGAGTCGCCACCAGTCCTTGAATCACCGCCAGTCCTTGAATCACCATCGCTCCTTGGATCGCCGCCAGTCCTTGGATCACCACCAGTCCTTGAATCACCTCCGATAAGTCCCCATTAGTTCCTCATGGGTTGTCCTGAAAGTATGCACACGTAATAAAGAGGCCATTGCGCATCTAATGTACATTTCTTTGTGTTTTTAGTTGGAGAAATCGTGGATAGTGTCAATGCTAATATCGAGCTGTGACACATCTCATGAAAATCTCTCCACCCGGTACCTGGGATACAACGCTACTATAAAATAGCGAGTATATACTCATTTTCCAGCTACATATCATGTATAATACCTTCTCGTAGGCAAAATAAATCGAATCTGCTACTGGTCGGCTCGAAACGGACGAATATATTATATGCACTCCAAGACAGTGTTGTCGCGTGTGACAAACAGCAGTCCTTCCAAGCACAGAACTACCAGAATAGCCCATGCGGGCGACCGAGCAAACAATTGTCAATTAGTGCGAGGGGGAAGGTGCAGGAGAAGAAAGTTACGAGGGCAAGAATGAAGGGGAGGGTGACCACTTGAGGACGTGTGACCGTCACATGCTGACGTAGCACGCTGGCGATTGGCTGGGAGCTCAGCTCACGTGCCAATTCAAGGAGTGGTGGTCTCACGTTTTGAGCGCCCGCGGTTCGACAGCTGTTGCTGCACTTAATACTCAACAGAATATCGAGACACTTTGTGAGACGGCTTATCTGGGCTATATCTGATCCGCTATGTAGCTTATCAAGAGCTTCATTGAAGTGACACGGAGGACAGGACAAAATTTAGGTGATTCAAGGGTGGTTGACTACTGTAGTTTCCGTTTTCTACATGACTTATCAGCTGTCACTTCTTGGCATATCCTTTTTAAATCATACCTTAAACTTACCTAGTCGCACTGTCTCGTGCTTCCTTTACTACACTACCTCGTCGTGTACGTGTAAGCGATAACACCATTGTATATTCAATACTTTCACTTTCTCTATCTCTGGGCGCTGGAGACGGGGCAGCGAGGTGGTGGAAAACGATGGGATTGCAGTACCGAGCGTACACGACTACACACCGGGGGCATACCCCCGGCCACCCCCTAGTCCAGCGCATGCGGCTTTAAACTGTGGCTAGTATAGCGTAAATCAAAAGAATCCATACTTAAGCCCATCCAAGTGCATGTGGTGGTACAGTGTTATGAGCTGCCCATTTTGATATGATTCAACTTGAGACGGTATGTCCTAAGGTCACATCAAGCGCATATATCTACTCTAGGGACACATTTATGTCTCTCGGTAACCACTGGGACCCATTTTATGACCCCCTGATCCACGTGCAAATATCTCCTAGTGACTACGACGGTCGAATATGTACCAGTACACCGCGGTTATACTAGTAGGATCGACTACTACCTGGAAGTTTAGCCATCCGAGAACCGCTCGAATAAACGAAAACGAGTTCATACAGAAATCTTGTGTACTTAGCTTAAAAGGCTGAAAGGAACTGCGCAGTCTCCGTAGACTTGTCTGCAAACTACTCAGATACGTACCCTTAAGCTACCCCCTTCTGTACACTAACCGTCGCTTTGTCTCTGCGAAATATATTGCATGGATCCAAGCTGTGCCCGTGATAGACTCATATGTACTTAGAGTCCATTGTTCTCGGCCCTTCTAGTCGGTCCTACAGAGTACCTACACAGGAGAACCAAACAAACGTCGGCATTGCTTTAGCCACTTGACCCAAAATGGATGAACGCGCGCCTCCCACGTCGTAACCCAGCCTCCTCCACAGAGTATCATCCGTATGACTCGAGTTCCGGAAATTGACCCCCTTTACCATTCACACGAAGCGTAGCCGTTGGGGTAGGGCTAAGGTTTACCCCCGGCAGTGGAAGAATTTACGTACGTCGACTCATTTGTGAAACACCGATTGACGTGTCTTACTACAGTATAGGATTGAGGATACCCCTCAAGTTAAATACGTTACTATATTACTACGATATTATCTTATACAACTAAGCTCGTGATTGGTTCGAACACACGAGCTTTCAAGCGATGACTGAGTATGGTTGTGCATAACTCGGTGCCCACCGGACGAGTTCAGCTCCTTCCGCTTAGCGCATACACCGAGATATCACTGTACGTTTAGTCCGCGTAGCTGTTCTAGAAGCGTCGTTGTGGTGAATCAAATAGTCGTGTATGGTTTACACTGTGTTGTTTGGTGGCGTGGCATAATTAAATACGTATTGGTGGCACGATGATGTCGGCCGATCACTATCTATTGAGACTCATGCTTAGATTCCTCCAGTACTCAAATATAAAGATTGAGACACGGCGGTATAAAGAGACTATCATAACTGACTGATACGAAACAATATGGTATAAGTTACGAAGTAGCAAAATGCGTCAATAAAGATACAATCGCGATGGTGCAGCCACACAACCGACTCAGCCTCGGCGCAAGCTGCCTCTGAATAATGACAAAAAAAAAAAATCAGCGAATGCATCGATCTGATTCAACCAGTATTCAACCACTTACGGTAGGCCGGATGCTATGACTAGTCCAGCGCATTTATTCTTCGCGTCGCTCTTCGTAGGACCGCTGGCTGAATATTCGGGATATTCCTGTCCATTAACTGTAAGAATTAGTCAGCGAAATTAACATCACTGTCCTAAAGCCTTTGAAGCTACTGCTACTTACTCGTGGGGACGCATGTAGTCACTGGGCTGCCGTTAGGCAGACGACTGGAAGTCACACTCAAACGTAGTGGTATCTTAACGTGCTCCGACCATTCCTGCAGTTGAGCAGAGTATGTCCGGTCTCCGGTAGGTGCCGTAAATTCTCGGAAAGGCATAGTTCGATTATGTATGTTAGCTGTGTCTAGTTGTAAGGGATATGAAACGAAGTGGAGATGAGTTGTGAGTCTTTCTCCTCAAGTAAACTCACTTTAATACACGCACTGGCACGGTTGCCAAACCAGCAGACTGGGATTGAAGTCACCGAGAGCAAAAGTTCCATTCCTTGGAGGAAAAGTAGAGGAGTCAGTGCTTATCTTTTGACGTGGCTATCGCCTGTGCCACTGGTCATGCGCATAGATTTATCGCCAAAATTCTGAAATCGGCATATAATGTACTTTTTAACCCGCCAAAAGAGAAAATGAGCGAGTGCCTATTGTTTAGCTTGTTTTTAGTTCCACTATTTGGGACTATGGACAATAGTGCTGTCCGTATAGCACGAGCAACGCTTGTCAAAATAAACGAATGGCGTGATCCGTGTTCATCACTCGGGTTCATCACATATGTTCGTGGCGCTGCCTTCCATAATCAAGGTTGACTCAGCGCGCTAGGCTGAATACTTGATTGGTGGTTGCACCGGTTTTATTCCGGGTGACTAGATGCCGAGCGCCTGGATCGTGCTCATTGGAGGCTATGCCGGCCTGCGGACCAGTGGGATGCTCGACGCCAGACACCAGATGAGCACGGCAGTACGCCCTGAGGCTCCGACTCAAGTCGGTTAGCGTCCTCGACGGACTGCGAATGGGTGTTGCTCTCGCAGTGCACGATCCTAGCGGGTCTTACATACTCTCGGCCTAGCTATGCCAACGGAATAATTCCGTTTTCCACTTCATTGTTGTGAGTAATTGACACCACAGATGATTGGGCCAAACCTGAGCGATTCATTCGAACATGGTTATGTCATACAAAATATCTAAAATCAACTTAAATATCTTCCCGCTTGATGCGGCTGGTGACGTCATAGCACATGGGCGCTCAAAGCGGTGACATGTGTTGGTTAACATTCATCGTGCCCAAGACTATTTTTCATTTTTTGTCGACCCCACATAAAATGCCGCCGTCCGCACCGAACCGGAAGCGGAAGCGACTCGTAGAGAAGGCGGTCGTAGTAGATCTCAAAGCTCGTGCTTCATCATATATGACAGCACGGTCACCTCGCGGCGGCGCGACCTTGAACTCCGCTACTTCACCAATGTTGCTGATTCTTACTTGTGTCTATTATTGCTGACTGGCTGTACAGCCGATTTCTTTGCGTCGTGATGGCAAAACCTCCCATTTTCCGCCATTTGTTTCCCGCTGATGTCGTCAACTGGCCGTACCACACTGGGTCTGGCGACTCGGATAGTGCACATTACATACAAACTCAGCGCCTTAGACGATGGCGACACGGAGAAGGGTCATGGAGGTTGTACATCACGTACAACCTCATAGAGAGCTTGTATATTTGTGTTTTGTCCATTTGCTTTGAGCCATTTATTCAAGTAGAGATACTGAGCCGGGCGCCGTTCCTTGCGCCTCGTGTGGTACGCCCCGCTGGCCGGCTTAGTCGCCGGCAAGGTCGGGAGATAGTACCAGTTTCTAATTCTCTTCGAGCCAATGTCCGCCGATGATCCACGCAAGGGTCAACGCATATTGACTGTATCCGATGAATGAAGAAAGGTTATGCTGAGCAAGGGAGTCCCGGCGTGGCGCAGATGTCGGGGTAATGAATAACCGCTTAATCAGACTCCAGCATTCGCCCGCCGACGACGGAACATATTCAGATGAAGGTGACGCGGGGGGAGATTGAGCTTTTCTGGAGCTACCACCCGGCGAAAAGACATTTTATTTGTGGCCCCTGTTATTTTTATTACAGGCTTGACCTCATTCATCCTCTAACGCTTCTTAAAATTTCTTAATTTCGTTCCAGCCACTTCCTTGTACCATTCAGAATTTCAGTGATTATTGCTAATACCTCAAACAGGATGAGCGGTAATAGAGGTGCCCGATTTGCGTACTATATTTGCGTCGATTTGGCTTATCTCCGAGCAACTTACCCATAAGCGCTCAGCGTCCACCACCTCCTACTCTTAGCCACTCCGACCGAATTGTAGTCTTTTTACAGTGCAAACAACGTATATAATAACCGACAGCAAGGATACGGCTATTTATTTCCGAGGTGCTCAATCTATCTGTGAGGTGGTAATTAAAGTGATAACATGAACGAAGGTGAGGAGTGGCGGCCTGAGAATCAGCCATGTGTCATCTTCATTAGCTTATCTATGATGGGTTCTCTTCGTGCATTATCTAAAAATACAACTAGGAACTCACCAGCACAGTGAGTCACCGCTCGTTTAGTACCATCTTGTGCTGTAAAGTGTCAAAACTTTAGTCTGAACCTCATTTACCTCTCAGACTTCATCAGCGGCTCAATGGTTAGCGCAAACGGCTGGGACCAGTTCTTGATCTGTCGACTTAACCAGTTGCGTTCATAAATAGCCTATCAGCATCATAATTGAGCGTCTAGTGAACCATGGATGTCCGAACATATCGAATCGCTTAGACGCAATCCGCTGTAACGATATTCCATTCTCCCGAGGTGGTTTTGGAGACGTGCATCAGGGAACTCTACTTGACGGGACAAAGGTGGCTCTTAAATGCCTTCGTTTGTACGTAAGTGAGACCGAGTCAAACCGTAAAGCATTGAAGGTATGTGTCGCCTTGGTTACCGAAATATTCTAAACTGGCACTCGTGAATAGTATGCTGCACGTGAGCTTCATACATGGTCGAAATGCCAGCATCCGAATATAATGGACCTGTTAGGCCTGGTTGAATTTCGCGGACAGATTGCAATGGTGTCTCTGTGGATGGAAAACGGGAGTGTTGATCGTTTGGACGCCAATAATCACGCCATCGATCGCTGTCAAATAGTAAGTTGTGACCGTTATCACAGTGCTGCGAGACATGCTAGACAGGTCTGTATGCGGGTCCGTAGTGTTTTGGAGCCGCTCAAGGGCTAGCATACCTTCATAAAATAGGCATCGTGAGTCATGTCTCTCTTGAGATGACTTCAACCCTACCATAATCTCTTCAAATCCAGGTGCACGGAGATATCAAAGGGGTATGTATCCGTCTTCTTCGGTATGTATTTATCATCCTAGCTAAGCGTGAATGTGGCTGTTTGTGTAGGGGAATATTATGTTGTCTAACAACAATGACGCTCAACTTGCTGACTTTGGTAACGCTGTGTTGGCGAGCAGTGTGCTCACCTTCACAGAGAGTAGCGCTCACTCTCGACTCTCAACGCGATGGGCGGTAAGTGAAAAAATAATACGCTTACGATACGAACACCCAGACAACAAATCACAGGCTCCGGAGCAACTACTAGGGGAGGCTACATACAGCCGCCAGGCAGATATATACTCACTCGGAATGGTATGTGTGTATTAACTTGAAGCCATGGTGGTTGCCTCGAGACTGAATAATGTTAAAGACTATACTAGTGCGCCCTGATACGAATGGCTAATTGACTCTAATACTCATCGCTCTCTCCGCACCACAGGAAATTATATCTCGCCAGTTGCCATATGCAGAGATTAAACATGAAGCGGCAGTGATGATGACTGTCTTGAGGCAGCAACACCCAAAAAGGCCCGAGGATACGATTCCTACGGACAGTAGGCAAGGTAACACCCTCTGGTCTTTGCTGAAGAGTTGCTGGAATTGGGACCCCCAGGATCGTCCGGAAGCACCTCATATTGTCAACACGGTACGTATCCGTCACTCCTGAGGCCTCATTCCCAATGTGACAAGCCTCCTAGATCGAGACGATTGAGTCGGGTGACTTGCTAATCAAATGTGCGCCTATTATCATTGTAGTATCTTCACGCCGGTTAACTTGTTAGTGCCTGAATTAGACACTAAGCCGTCTTCGCTGAGGCTGCAACTGAGCTTGAATGCATCAGAAACAAAGAGAAGACCGGAGAATTTTGAGGAACAAAATCTTCATATCAAGAAGCATCGACTGGACATGGACGGATCGTCGACGCTCCAACTCGAACCGTCAGTCGAACAGATCCGTAACTTCCCGTCAAAGACATGCCATACTATGCCCTCAAGCGACACCGGAATTATGGGTGATACAGCGCCATTGGCTGATTTTAAGGAGCTCATGCCAATCGGCGCGAGCTTGGGCCTGCAGTCGGACGAGCTGGATGAGATTGAGCAACTTGTTGCGCGATTACAGTTCCTCCGCGGGCTGCGGAAGCCCAACCAGAATGCTGGTGGTACAGCATCACAGGCTGAGTTTGAGGAGCTAGTGTCAATCGGCACGAGCTTAGGTCTGCAGCCGGACGAGCTGAGTGAGATTGAGCAACTTGTTGCGCGATTGCAGTTCCTCCGCGAACTACGGAAGCTCAACCAGAATACTCTGGCGCTGAACCGTGTTGAGAAGCTTATTTCGCATGGACAAGCTGCTGGCTTATCGTCGGATCATGAAGCTATGGCCAAGCTGTTGCGATTAAAGCAACTGGTCCTCGATGGGCGGGTACTGCGCGGCCGTACTGGAGGCTCAGAGAGTTGATGAGGGTATCGTTCCTGGAAGGGTTACGCGTGTAATCTTACATACGCGGCACGGCCGCCGGCCGTGCCTGCACGCATACACGCTCCAATCCCTTTTCTATTTCACACTCTCTCGCTCTCGCGTATTTAAGACTTGTTTTCTCGTGTACATACGGACCATCTCCCTCGAATCCGAGTCGTCTGGCACGTTATACTTACTCGCACTAGGCCTCGACATCGCCGACACTCTCGCGTTCGACTCTGAGGTCCCTCGGGCCTCACAGTACCCATGGGGAGTTGGCAAATAGATGCACGAGTCAGGGAGACGTAAATATAATAAATATGGGTTGATCTGACAGCACTACATTGAGAGCTACATACGGCCAAATCATTGCACCCCGATGGTTGCGCCAGCCAGTTACGAGGCTACAGTGCCGTTAGGAAACAAATTTAAGACAATGTACATCGTTCGAGTATCTCTTTCATTGGCTCTGAAATGAGTGTAAATCATAAATAATGTCTCGGTGCCTGTCGTACCGTCCGGCGAAGCAGATGTACGCTGAGGAAGCAGAATGTTTGCGCCTGATTCAATCTGCAGGCTTACTTGAGCGTTGATTTTTTAAGTTTTTTCTTTCTCTGCTATAATTACGGTCCGCAAGGCAATACCCCTGACCAGATTTTTGGCCCCTGAGTTTCGTATTTTGCATCGTGTGCATACTAACATCAGAATTTCAAGCATCCTTTTTTTCTGCCCCACATGAGTGTTGGGGTTATCGACTAACGCAAGACATATGTAACCGAGCCAGAGAGTTGAGAAAATGAGTCTCGTCAGTCTTGGGGAGACTTCCGTGCATAGTAAGAGTCGTTTAGTCTGGACACTTAGTGGGGAGACCAGGGGATTGTATGTGAACAATTAGCTATCTCACTAAACATGAAGCGCTCAACGCCTTGATACGTAAGAGTAACAATCATGGTAGCGCTATTTACGGTCCTCTTACATACTTCAGATGAGAATTTGTACCATGTATGCGCCACGATTGGATTGAACGTGCTTTCGATCTGTCTCTGAAAACCGTTACATCCCACATGACATTGCAGTAATGTACACCGAATGCGCGGCGATGAGTTGAGAAGAGGACTCGTAACACTCTATTTATCTACTAAGTGGTGGTTTTGAGTGTTTCTTGCAAAGCAAGAGAGCTCGACAGGTTGATGACCAACCTCGGAGGTGCATCTACTCTCCGGCTCGGTCACATTCCTTGCCTCTGTAGACGACCCCCGACATTTGTATGGGGCAGAAAGTGATAAAAAGCAGATACCTTGAATCAATATGCACTACGTGCAAAATACGAACTTGAGAGGGTGCAAGTTCGACCGGGTTAATGGCAAAGCAGGAGAATATCAGCGAAACATCTGCCATGATGACTAAACACTCGACAGCCCGTTCAGTTCCGCATAAATGAGTCGACCAAGTGCTGTAAACTGATGAGCATACCAAATTGTCACGTACGTATATATGCTCGGTTAACAAAGGGTTGATCCCATGAAAACCTTTATCGACGGCAGTTTGCGCAGCGTGCCGCCACAACTTAACTAAAATCACTGTCTCTATGTCAGCCATGTGGTCACTGAATAGGAGTTACCTACCTGTATCTCTTAGGTACGTTGTACAAACCTTCACGCATGCACCAAGCTCGGGAAAGTGTTTCCCTCACCTGATCGGCCATCGGCTCTGGTCCTTCAATAGCGCAGCCACACTCTCCATCCCCCGTAACGCTATTTAGCACAAGCGGTGGTTTTGATTGATTTATAGCTACTCCCCTACTTATTAGTCAGAAAGTTTATGGCTGCTATATCCCCACGTGAGAACCATTGCTTCAACTAGCAGTAATGACGAGAAGTGTACTATCACTGCTTAAGTTTTTCGTCAGTCGCGTATCTGATCGTGATGGAGGTTTATATCTTACGGGTCATAAGGGCTGCAGTAGCACTCAAGTACTTTTTCTCTCTTGCAGAGCCTAGATAAATCGATAGACGAGACACTTGGAGTTGGGGGGAGGCGTTTGCGACAAATTCAAATTGGAAAGGCCTCGTTCACAACTCGCAGGTCGCCGTGCATGCGAGCAAAACTTGATGCGCGAGGTCGAGAGCGTCGCGACCACGCGACTACGATGAACAAGAGACATAGTCGGGGGGAAAAATCCCCCTGAACCGTCTGTATATGCATAGCCTATATACAGACAGAAAGACACGTGATACAGCCCCTATCTGGCGGCTCCGCCGCCCAACACAACTTAGGCACAAAGAACCGCCCTAATAGTATAAATCAGTCGTATCTAGATAATAACGTGAAGTAAGTAGCAATCCTCGCTGCTCCAGAAACTAGCGAGCGCACTCGCACCCACCAGCAGGCATGAATGTGGAGAGAATTGAGACCTTAATAATATAGATTGTCCGAAAACAATAGTATCTAACACATGAGTGCGGGACTCTTGTGAGACGCAAATAGACTCGCAGAAGGTGGAGGTATTATTCCATCAACTATGATTTAGACGTGAAATATCGCGCATGGTTCAACTTGTGCAAGAGCTTTTGGGTGACACGGTCTGTACATGCAACGCAGTAAAGGAGAGCAAAAGACGACGAGAATTCGAGACACAGAAGCTATATACTCATCAGACGGGTGCATGGAGCTCAACGTTGCCTCGTTAGTAAACGAATCAACCCGGTGCAGAGCGAAGTTGGACGTGTCACGCCCTCAGCCACTTCTAGCCACAACTCACGTCTCTTGATAGGATCCCCCATCTACTTTCTACAGCCCAGGCTCTATCTAGAAGATACCGGTATAAGAATCTGTTGCTTCATTGCAGGACTGAACACCCACGATACGTTAAACTGCGTACTAATTTTCACATAAGAGAGGATGGGCATAGCCACAATTTAGCAAATTGTCGCTGATCATTGCTCCAATCTTCATACTGAATAACTACATTTTTCTCTCCCGCGATAAATCGCCCGCCAGCCGACTCAAGACTTATACGTATATGAGTTACAACTTTTCGCAGTATATTTGTAGTCCAAATATGTAGATACGTGCCATCTAGACCGAGATCTTTAAAATAAGATTTGGCAATTTGATAGGAACAATGTTGCTGAACATTCGTGGGTCGAATCTTGCCCCGCCGGCGGCCGTATAAAGCAACATATTGGGCTCAAGTGATAGTATAAAATAGCTACTAGATGATTTATCTCCAGAAATGCTGTGCAATCGTCTCATGGTCTGCTCACTGTCGCCTCAATGATTCGGGCCACCCAACAAATTTCTGAGTAACGTCGTACAGCTCACAAGGAGTTCTCTGCTAAAGCTTAGTTCTTCGGTAGAATCAAGCGATCTAACTCAGAAACGGGAGGTTAAATCACACAGGGATAACGTTTGGATGGTCTGGAGGGCGATAGCTACAATCTCTGGCGTTTAAAGCCACAATTTCATAACGATATTGTGGCTATGCCCATCCTCTCTATAAGAAAAGCTCTATCGGGAGTCGTCCCGGAGCCCCTCGTCCGTATCACCAAAGAAAAGAGTGTTACTTTCCATGGGTTAGGGAGGCTGTTGATACCCAAGCGGTCGCGTAACAACCTATTACCACACATGTATGTAGCCTGAACGAACAAAGTATTTTGCACACTATTGCATAAAGGCTGTCTAAGTCTCGGGGCTCCGGGTACCATCTTGATTAGCGAGACGACGGTACAATATAACTCAGACACCTAGACGGCCCACTTTCCCAGCCTTTTCAACCACTAATTACGATAATTCCTTAGGGTCTAACTATATGAGTGAAGTGGTAGACATGTGATCGTGCCCAATAACTATTCTGCCCCTATCTGAATGGCTCTTGAGTGGCAAACTCACCATTACCGAACAAACTTCGGCACTATGTTAAGTCATACGTCTTTGGTGATATTTAAGCGTTCGGTATCAGATCATCTTTACTATACGTATTGCCAATGAGCACCAAGTCTAATCCTCCAATTGACCGGACTGAGTCAATCGTTATGGGAATCTGACCCGGTTTCGCCTTAGCTCTTTCGCTTGGTTTCTCGTCTGAACGAGTTCTCGTAATGCCAAGGGCGTACGGGAGCAAGTTGTAAAGTGAAGGAAAATCGCGCGATTTGATCCATTGATTTATGTATGATATAATGCCATCTGCTCTTCAGTTTTTAGTCTTTAGCTACACAGGCGTAGGGGCGGAGAGCCTCTGAACTGTATGCGCTATAGATCAAGCTCAATCGCTGCATACACGCAGACTACGATCATAGATGCTTATCA
>WSTJ01000043.1:0-54589 GCA_019623705.1 Ceratobasidium sp. 428
TACTCACCCGCCCGTACCAGCTCCTGCAATTATGTCAAAACATTCGCAAGGTCGCAGTTGATCTTTCGTTCCAAGCGAGGCTTGCAGCCTCCGCATGAACTCTTGAAGAATAACAAGAGCTGACAAGGCGCACACTCCACCGCCGTCTGCAGATTATGTGATGAGATGGAACTTCTTCAGCCCTAGAGAAACAAAACTAACCAAATGAAAGGGCTTTGATCCCTCCTCGTTTCGACACCATGCTTATAGTTTGGGGTGACGAGACTGGGATTTGCAACGACGGTGGTCGTGGCTCGTAGGTGGCACATGGAGCTTGGACTAGATTAGTCAGCAATGATGGCAAACAACGGAGCACTTGGCGAGCTTCAAAGCTCGACTCAAGAGCCATGTTTTGATCATTTGAAAGAGCCATAAAAGTCTATACATGATTTATTACTATAGGGAGTGCGGGAGAAATTCTATGTGCTACGATTAGTCTAGACCCCCACGGTGTTTCGCGTGATACCCAAACTTTTGCACCAAAGCTCGGAATGCAAAGAACTGCTGCCACCAAGATGAAGCAATCCAATAGAGGGCCTAAGTACTAGTATACAGCCTTCACCATCTCGGTTTCGCCACGGGAACAGGTGATGCATAGGCCCGATTTCAAGGTAACGTAGTCGTCAAAGCCACCAGCAACCCAGTTTGAGTACTCAGTCTACCATTCTGTACACTCGCCGCAGAGTTTTGGCACTCTAAGTCTATCCTGTAGTCTTATATAGACTTTTGCATAAGATTCTGGTATTGAGAAATCGAGGGAGTCTGTAGTTGAGGCGCAGAATAGCGGAATGGCTCAAGGCGTACAGAACCCGTAGTTCGGATAGGAAACATGAGAGTTAGCGATTCATGTGACCAGTTTCAAGAGCGATGTTACCTAAGAACTCGAGAGATGCGCGTACGATCGTCTAGACTGGCGCTGGACTCGGAGATGCAGGCGTAGCGTTGAATCTAGCAGTCGAGACGTTCAAATCGAGTTTTGTCCTCTAGAAGTCCTCAGTCGGTTAGAAGTCAATGAAGCAGCCGGTTGTAGGCCTCCCGGTTGCTCCGTTGTGGAGGAAGAGAGGAGAGAGTGGGAGGTCATGGCCGGAGCGCTCGTGATTGTATAGTATTCCGTAAGCGTTTAGGGTTGGATATCCTCATCGCTGTAAGCGCCTGAACAGCGCATACATTCTTGAAAAGCCTAAGCTTGCAGAGCACACTGAAAATTTCTAACATCAGAAAACGTATATTACAGGGCCATGTATATCCGTAATACTAAATACACGATCCAAGTCGTTATACATGTATCGTACTGTACATTCAGCACTTGGTAAACTCTTGTACAAGTCAGAATTTATTGGTTCCTTCTTCCCCCTTCGACTTATTGTCCCTTATCCTCCCCACCTTCATTGCTCTAATCTCCTTTGATCAGAGCAGAAAACACACCCTCCCCTTCGTCAAGTCCTCCCCACAACTCGCCGTCACCTCCATCCCCGACTGCCCTAGCCCCGACACCCTGGGACTCAACGCCCGGAACAATACCCTTAGCACCTCCCTCGGCAAGATACCGCCTCTTGACCTCCCTCTCAGCCTTACCCAAAGCAATATACTCGGCACTTCCCTTCCACGTGGCCCGCTCAATGACATGCCGAATAACAGCGCGCACAACAAAGAACACATGCGATGCCGCAAGAGCAATAAGAAGTGCTGGAAGAACAGCCGTGAGAAGTGTCGTGGTAGCGTGCGTCAGGCCGAGTCTTCCACCGACGGTGGCATTGCCCTTCAATAGGGTCGGGATTTTAACATCTCTGCCCAAGGTGGTCGTCAAGAAGGGCGACCCGCTCTGAGCGGCCGTTGTCGTGTGTCCGTGGGAGTCGACAGTAACAGGGCGGAAGAGGTAGACGAGGGCTGCGTTTGTGAGGGCTCCGACCCAGGTAATAAAACTCAGAGCCTCGAGCCACGGTCCGACGGTGTCAACGCGCTGAGGGAGAGGGCGACGGCCATGAGCGGTGATCTTGAATGCGTCGGAGCGGAGCTCGATCCAATTGTTAAGTAGGGCCATGACTAGGTTTTAAGTTAGGTTAGTAGAGAGGCAAACTAATCACCAGCGAACTTACGGGGCGCAAGAGGCCAGGCAGCACTCCAGATAACAATATAGCCAAACTAGTACAAATACGTGAATATATGCACTCTCAGCATCTGAGAAAACACTCACTTGAGTAACCATCTCCGCATAATCTCCAAATAGTCCATATTCCGGCAACGCACTCTCCTCTCGTGCATGCTCTACAAGCTGTGATACAGCGTCTGTCTTCTCATCCCCAGTCTTCTTCTTCCCAGTCAAACTCTTGTTCGCTGTGGCCTTAGAAACCGCACGCATAATAAACGGCAATCCGGTCTCGAGGAAGAAGTTGATAGCCTGGTTCGTCACCGTATACGCAAACATCTGACTGTGCAGCCTCCCCGGGTTGATCTTGGCCTGGATATCAGGGGACGATAGAGGCTTGACACCCGCATCGTGTGCAGCATCCGCGACGTCCGGATGACCCGATTCGAAAATCGCAGTGTTGACCCAGCGCATGACGTCCGGTCCGAATGGAACGTAAACAAAGGCAGTGAGGAAAAGGCCAAGGAATGCAACGATACTAGAAAGAGCAAAGGTCTTGAGTGTCAGAGATCGATTGAAGGACGACTCGTGCGCATGGTTCTCCCAGTGAGTGAGTCCGCTGGCACTAGTTGTGTAGACAGCCATAATGCGCGGGATAACGGTAACGAAGATAATGGTAGGAACGAACGAGAGGTAGTCCTTCCCGGGGCCAGTATAAAGCTGAGTGACGAATGCCTCGAACAAGAAGATGGCAGTCAAAAGCCCACCGAGCATGGCGCCAAAGAGACCGATCACAGGGACGGAAATAGCCATACGCGCCTCGCGTTTCCACCAGGGGAAGATCAGATCTACGTCGGCGGCATCGTCATCTTCAAAATTATTTTGGTGGCCTTCAAACTCGACGCGGCGGCGTTCTACACGAGCAACACCGTAGGTACCCCAGCGAACGGCGAGTGCACGCTCGCGAATGCGCCATGTGTCGACAGTCGTGATTGCCCAGAGCGAGAGACCAATGGAGTACAGGGGATGATAAGCAGCTTTGAGGAGCCAGGCCACCAAGCCCATTGCGGAGGGGATGAAGAGCGCACGAGTGTAGAATGACAAAAATGAGAAATACAAAGCGAGTGCTTCACCAAACTATTTCCAAGGTCAGGAATGAACGGCGTAATTCTAGATCGGACTCACATTGTCCCGAATCTTGTCGAGCTCCGCAATTGGAATAGAGAATCCGACCTGCTTGCGAGTCCAATCTGACAGCCAGGTATTGTTGAAATCCCGGTCCTGAAGCGCCATAACACTCTTAATGCGGGTCCAATAACTAGCGCCAGGCGCTATACCAAGCCCACCATCGAGCGTTGGTGACGTAATAAATGTGTGAACAAGGCGGATGCGCTCTGCTGGCGTGACGGCGTTCGGGTCGCCGGTTGATGCAAGCGAGGGAATCTTGGCTCGCGCGACGCCATGCACAAAGTCCGTCCGACGCTCATGCTCAGCAAGTTGTTCAAGCTTCGACTGAGGACACCAGACCAAGACTAAAAGTTCGTCGTCAGTTGTGCCTTTCTTTCCTGTTGCCTTGAGTCCACCACTGGCTAGTACTTTGAGGAGGCGACTGTATTCTTCAGCGGCATCGGATGCCTCTGGCTTAGACTTGACGCTACTGCGGAAGACAATTGCTAGGTCAACAGTCGGCGACATGGAGGGTGTTGGACAAGAATTCAAGCCTGTGATCTACTTATATCAGGGCAATGAGGTCTGTCGTGACGTCAGGAGCCTATTACAAATTGCGTCATCGTGTTTGGCTCGCGATCGCGATGGTTTTACAGGCAGTAAGCGCCGCATATATCACCAATGCATAACGGGATATTCCCGGTAGCAAAACTGGGCCAAAATGGTACTCTCGGTCCCATTCAACTCTATGTGCCACTAATTAAGCCAGTTCTGGGCCTCTTCTGTCTGAGATGAGCCCCAAACAAGCCATCTATCTCTTAAAATGGTTTTCCACATGGCTCCGACGCGAACGGTGTACGTGTGGTACAGTATGCATTCGCATGAGTTGTGGGCCGCGGCGCTAGACTAGCGCGTCAACCTTGAACCGAGTTGCGGCTTAGTTTCGGTACTAGCTTCGGCTCCAGTTTCGGCTTAGTTTACCATCGCGAACGTCCCAGATATCATTATCACAACTCTAATATACGCCACATACAGTCCACCAGAATTTGCGAATCATCTGGCAGATTACACACGACTTTTACGATGATGCCCCGCTCATGCAATCGAACTCCGTGGACTGTATGTAGCGAGTGCCTTTTCACCTCTCATAACGGGATTGGCGGTTTGTACGAGCAAGCCTCTGAGGAGGGTCAATATCTTGAATTTCGGGACGAAAGTCAAAATTTAGCTACGTTCTTAAAAACAGTTTTTTTTCGTTACTTTTCGAGATGTCGAAAATAGCTACGCTTTGCAAAGATGCTAATTTTTGGTATGTTTGGGGGTACTAAATAACGGTACGTTCTACTTTTTACTCATCAAGCTCGAAATGGCTAAGTTCCACGCGCGATTTTTGGCATCTTTCATAGCTGTAAAGAAAAGACTACTATTTTCGCCATGTTTGAGGTAGAATTTCGGTATGTATTAGATATGACTTGCTACTTTCATAACAAATAAAGTAATTGAACTTACCGAAAATCATCATGTTTGATGTTGAAAGGAGACATTAGGTTAGGGATGGCTCCTCTGAACCAGAAAGAGTGCTAGCACACCCAGCTCGTACAGTACCAACATATGGTTTATTTAACTATATACTATATACCTCACAGACAACACTTCAGGCGCCCACACCAAAGCGGAGCCGCCACGAGCGGAATGAAACACGGGCCACAAAATGAACGAGGAGCGGGTGCCACGTCGATTGTCCATTCGCATAATTGATCTGCTATCAAGTCCTACGTTTATCAGCGCCATACGTTCCCGCAAGTGTAAAGAAGTCGTCATCGCAGCAACAGGACTCACCTGGGACTCACCTGAGAGCCGGGCGGTAGACTGTGAGCCTGGCCATTGTGGGGTCGGGAGCCCAGAAGAGACGGTGCGCTAGAGTGTGGTTACGGCAGAACGGACGTTCCCAGGTCGGAACTAGACCTCAACTTTGCAATATTGGTGGATCATGAGCTAATTTCATCCTGTCGGGTGGCCGTTAGAGCTAGCAGCTTCAGCACCTCATGTGGGGAATAGCGTAGGCGAAGTATTGACGAGCATAGCGACGGGGTCAAGGTAGGGTTTGGGTGAGTGCAGGTGGACGTGGAGCTGAAGTTGAAGTTGAAGTTGAAGTTGAAGCTGAGCGGGTTCGATCCACCAATCGGCAAGCGTCGATCGGCGCTTAGCTGTGGCGTCAGCAATACGTCATCCGCAATCGCTCCACACCAAGCATCATCGTATATATATGGCCCTTCCACTTGTTGCCTCCGATCTCTCCCTTCTTTGCCCCACCACCCACCGCCCTCCTCGTGTGCTCCCTAACTACACTACTCGGTTATTCAAGTAGTAAGTATATGTTGCCTTATCCATACCAGTCTTGGGCTAACATCTAACTTCATGGAACGCACGACAGTTACGCGCATGGAAGTACTTAGTTGATACAGTATGTACTTTATGCCTATGTCAGCGTCTATGTGCTGCTACAATGCTGACAATGTCGCCAGTGGTTCAGCACATCGTAGTTGAGTCTAAAGTTGACGCCGTAGCTGCCTTGCATCCGAGATTAAGGTTAGGAGAGGGAAGCGTGATGCGAAGGGCGAGAAGAGCGGCGGGGGGGGGGGGGGGGCCGGGGGGACTATTTCTGTTACAATATCTACCCAATTGTAGATTTAATACTGTACATAATTCGTTCCGAATGATACCTAGATTCGTGTTTCTTCATCTCTGAATTGAGTCTCAAGAACGTAACGAAATACGTCCTGATTTGAACGATTTTTCGCGATTGTCAGATCATTACAAATAAAGCTATGAATCAGTGCTATATGCATGGCCAGATGCATGCTTTTATATGTATAAAACTGCCGAAAAAAAGGATGTAAGTTATCGAAAGGAGCAGGTGTCAATCACCTTTTTTCAGTACGTCGAATCGCCATCTTTCATCCCAAAAACCGTATCATAGGTTACGAAGATGACTTTGAAAGATGTCGAAACACGTACTACGTAAGATCCCAAAATTCGGGATTTTTACCCTAATGAGAGAGCGTTATTTCAGCTGTGCTTCGTTTTGCACCAAACATGTGCTCAGATGAACAATATCCTGGACTAGATCACCCGGTTACGGGATGGTGAGTTGCAAAAGTAAGTTGTTGAGTGCTGCGCTCATTTTGCCATTTAAAACCGTGAGGGTTGAGCTTAAAGTTACATCGTATGATCGAGGTTTGACTTACATTATGATGATGGTTGGGACTTCAGCAATAACAATGTTTCCGAGTCTATAACAATCTACTTGATTTTAGGTAGATATCCTAGCACAAAGCCATAGCACAGAATCATAAGACTTCCATACCTCAAAGAGGAATTCCAATAGCCGTAGATGGACGGGAACAGAAAGAGGGGCTGCACACGAAACACAATGCGTATAATACCTCACCTTCAGTAAACATTTTACAAGCTACCAGGTCCAGGCGACTCTGGTCCTGCTCATCAGAAACTAAGCCAGTAAGCTCATTTCAGGAAAAAGCGAGGTGGTGTTATACGTAAGGCGCAGAGCGCATGCGATCAAAAACGCGTTGCTGGGTGTACGGGCGAGAGCGATAAGCCCAATTGGTGTTCGGCCGAAACAAGGCTATATGCAGACGAAGCTCCAAACTTGCAACCTCCGCAGTGATTGATAGGGACTGAGTTACATGAGCTCAGATCTCGTGCGCGGGCCGGCAATCCACTTCTAGTGCGAAGCCTCCCCATCAGTGTTCTAGTCAAGAGGTTCGACTGCGATAGTCATCAAAGTGACTAAAATCAAGCACGTAGAGCGGTGAGCAGAATAAATTACCGCCGGGTCAATCACGTCACTCCGTACGCATGGGTCACAAGCCTGCGTTAAGTTTACCTACCTAGGAAAACTTTAACGGGAGCGCGTCTGCTGAGGCAAATTAAGTATTGTTCACCCTGGGAGATTGATCATGTTTCCATGCAACAGACTGCAAAAGTCACATGGAGTTTGCTCGGCGTTAAATAAGATGTGCATAAAATACTCATCAGCACAACAAAGCTCTGGGTTGATTTATAGGGCAAGCCGCGCGGGACTCGTTGAGAAACGCTAGCTTTGAGTGGGTGGGGTCCAAACAGGGTCAAATACAGAGAAATTGGTCACCCGGTTTATAGTACTTGATTCATGCGGACATAGAGTCGTGCTGTGAATTTAGAATAGGGGCAGATATGCCATATCATAGCAAGTGTCCAAGTAACCTTGCTTTATGCTATTGGTTTGCTCAAGAAATATGGTCGGATAGGTGGTTCACCTCAGCAACAAATCCGCAAGCACCCGCAATCCACCTTCAGCTAACGTCCACCGTAGCGTCCACAGCTTCGCGTTTACGTATCCGATTTTCTGTGCAAGCCAACAGGCATCTTAAATAGTATTCAACCGCTCACAAGAGGGACTTACCCAGGCTCGCAGAAATTGTTAGGGTGGCCGATTTCCCGGGGGTGGCACGATACCGTAATGGCGGATTTTTACGGAGATATATACCCGATAAACTCGTCTGGTTCGCTCTCAGTTAGTAGTTGTTGGGTGATCTCACACATTCCAGGTCGTACCTTACGCGTGGAGTTTGACACCAGCCCTACGTGCCACCGGGAGCTGCCGCGGGACCCGGTATTGCAGTCCCGGGAGCAGCGGCTCAAGTCTCATCATCAGTGAGGGCCACACATGAGTTGAGAACGGTTTGAACATGTCCTGGGCACGGCTTATTTCTTCTCGATTGATGGTCTGAACAGGCATAACCTGAATGCTCTTCAGTTCGTGTAATCTTAAACCTTGAACCAATTGGCCGGTCATCACCTTCTTGATCTGCTTCAATTAGTATACAGCACAACTAATAACAGAACATATACACTGCTGGCACGAGCGGACTGGACTAGTTTACGGGAGTCTAGGTGAAGCCTCTGCGTCTGTGAACGTCCAAAAGCCGATTAGCCCTTCTCAGCACGAACGCCGTTTCCCCATGGTGTGTGCCTCAGCCATGTGGTTATATTTTAAATTGGAAAGAGAAATGAGATGCTACGTTAGGCATTCAATGCATAGATTCTAACATCCCCGGGCTCATGTTTCAAACTCAGGTGCATAGTTTGGACATCGACAGCTCGGCAGATCACGACCGCTTGAATTAGACTTACTTACAGTTACTACTGCTCAATTTTTGCCTAACTTTGATACCAGAGAGACAAGCTTGTATCCCGGGTGCGTAGCCGTTGGCCGCCGGTTCTCATCCACGCATTGGCGAGAAGTGCATTCCAGCATGCCTGACGTCAACAAAGAGCCTGCGCGCTGCGACAGTGGTCCTGAGCATCGAGAATATCAAGTTTCAAACTGGCGCCTAGTACTTGTTACAGAGGGGCAAAGGATTTCTCCACTTAGCTTTTGCCTCAATGCAAACTCTCAGCTCCAGACGTACTTAATACAGGTCTTCCTCCCCTATCGCTAGACGTAGGTTCTCTTCCAGAATCTCCAAGGCTATCTCTGAAAAATGGGTCGTCGTGGTCACACAATGGCACAATTTCTACTTGATACTTTTATGTGGTAGTGAGTACCTTGTTATTCTATGTTGGATTAAGAGGCAAAGATAACAGTGATTGCGGAACTGGCTAGTCTGCCTATTTTTTACGCCATCCGGGAAGAGGAGCAGGACGTGGTAGTTGTTGATCAATCCCCACCTGCACCAGAGCATTTTAGACATTCCCGCGGAAGAATGTACTCAACCGCTCAGGCTATGAGTGTAGTCCCGCGCGCTTGATGGACGAGGAGAGCAGTCGGAGGTGGGTGTCTTAAAACACCTGTCGTAACTACCTTCTTCAACACTGCTGACCGAGTGCCCTATTCCCGAAACTAACCAGGCTATCCCGCAAGTTTCAGACACTGAAATATTGTCCGGTGGTTCAGTGAGTGTAAATAGTCGGAGGCAGTAGCTGGGGCAAATATTACAAAGTCTGCGTCGCACCAATTCTTGTACTTATGCTTTTCGTATTGTATGGGTTTCAAAGTGTCTTGATTCGATATGTAGTTTATATGCAGACATTTATGGAGAAAGCTTGCGAGTTGACGTGCTCACTAAAAGTGCTGCTCCTGGATATATGCGAAAATACAACCCATGGGAATCACCGCGGGATATAGCTATGTCTGACACTATAATTCATGAGGGGGTCGAGTTTAGGGCTCCTTAATCCTGTTGCATCTATCCCGCGCACTCTATGATGGGCCACAGCGCCCTCTCCCTCACGTCAGGCCAACCTCCTCAGGACACTGAGCCTGCCTACGAGAACTGCAGTGCAGCTAGCAGCTGAGGGTGGCCTCATGATTTTGGCGCTATGTTCGTAGAAAGAGAAGTCGTTGAAGCTCGGTTTGGATCCGGTACCTCACGACATTCGACTTCGCGTGGGTTTGAGCATCTGAAACTCACTAAAATCTGATCTGACTCACTCGCAAATTGCCAGCCTCGGTGTTAATCATATCAGTGGAACTGATGGAGTAAATTCTCTTTTGACGCAGTCACTAGGGGTCTGCGTGAGATGTCCACGTGACCCACGTCCTCTTGCGCCCGTCGCGCATCGTCCACCCGTCGTGAGTACTACGCCCACGTGTGGCCGAAAGTAGCACTCACGTTCGTATCGCCCCGTTGGCGTCGCAGGTTGTCTTCGCAACCCACGCGTCCGTCTCAGCATGAGCGGACTTTCCGGCACGCGAGTGGCCGGCGCGGTTCACTGGTGGGCGCGCTCGATGAGTGCGGAAGTCCGCCAGCTGATGGGACCCCGCGCTGGTCCGTGCACAGGCCCGCCGCCTACGCTTAAAACCTAGCGAGGACGCTTCGCTGGCTCCCCACGGTCGAGCCCGTATACTTCCTCGCTAGGTAAGTATCGGGTTAGCACGAGCGCTCGCGCGCTCGTGCACGATTGCTCGCACATGTTACTAACCCGTAACTTCCTCGCTACCCTCCCGCCGCTCCCTGTGTGATCGTTTCGCCAGGCATATACCTCGTCTCATCGACAAGGCTCTCAACTCAGACGCTGGACCGCTGGTAGATCGAGAGCCGACTCGCGTCAAGCAAGCAGCGTAGTTTTTATTTCTCATAGCGCGCCTTTTTCTTTTCCTTTCACCTTAGCCTGTTTTTCTGTTCTCGCAGTCTTCGGCGGTTTCATCAGGTTGGGTCTCTTGGTAGTGGCGATAGTGGGATATTGGCTTTATACGCAGTATATGTCTCTAAGTCATGTTTTTCTCTTACCTTCTCCTCTTTTTCTTCTCGGTTTTTTATGTGCGCCATGTGCTTCTGCTTGCCGACGAGTCACAGCGTTGTATTCTTTACTTTAGAGTACGGATCGGCGCGGCCTGGCGTTCCCGCCCGCCCGCGCTCTCGATGAATGCACGCCCGCGGCCGCGCCCCTTCGGGGCGGGCCGGCTCCGCTACTTCGTGTGACCTAAGGTCGATCTGTCAGGTTCCCGCTGAACCCCGAGTCCTCGTCGGACTGCGAAGGGCGTCGAACGCTGAATGCGATCAACTCGTTTACGGGCTACGAGGTTGCTTTTGACTATTTAGTATATATCTGGCACGGAGGAATGGCGATCTGGGTTGGAAATATTGAGCACTAGCTGTTTTGCAACAAATAGCCTTGAACCAAGGCGTCTGAGTTGGTTCAGTCCTTCAGCTGGTAAGGGAGATTGGTGAATTGCTGTGCTATGGGATCTGCGCTGCAGATTCATAACTAAATCAACTTGCGTGAACGCTTGCATTTGAGAAATTACAGCATCACGATCACGTTGGGCCAAACGTTACGTCACACCTTCAACCTAATCACGTCGCTGACAGCTATAGCGGCTACGAAGCCCGTCAGCGCTTAAACTACCAAATCCCTATGATGACTAAGCTGCTTTCTGGTATTCAGCATCGAGCCACCACAACTACACTGTTGGTCAACTCTCTAGCACTCGCGTTCATCTACTCGGAATATAGAAGAGTCAAGGAGAAATCATAAAATGGATGGTTCGAACCTTGCCAACAACACAACCCCAACACAGAAAGATGCGTCCTTGGGGTCGATTGCTGACCTGTTCGTTCACTTCACGATTGGGATGCCTGCATCAAAAGACTTGGGAAAGACCCATCAATTAGAGAAGAAGAAACCCAAAGTGAACCCACGTTTACCGCAGGCTGCCAAACGTCGTTTGGTTTCATCCGACACCACTAAACCCGACACTCTCACGCCATTACCAAACGCGAAGCCAAATGTCACTAACATAACGGGTATGTTGCTTTATAAGATATAAATAATACGCTGATTTGGCTGTTCTTGATAAGAGCCTCAACAGGCACCACCGGTTGATAAAACCTTTACCTTCGAGTGCTCAAAACCGGTTCGCTTAACCAATCTCACTCCTTCGTTTCCTCGATTCAGAGCGGTGGATTCGGAGTCTGTTCTTCAAACAAGCTCTTCTCAGACTGTTCAGACTCTTCCAACTGACATTCTCGTCCCCATTATTCAATCGATTGACCCTAGTTCACACACCGAAGTTCTCAAATCGCTATCTCTCGTAAACAAGGCTTTTCACTACGTCGTCGCCCCTATTTTATACAGAAAACTATGTATCATTGGCTTACCCCAAGTCTATGACTTTAGCTTTGGCTTTAGGCACACGCTATGTGTTATCTCTCTTTGACTTTTCCTCACACCAGATCCAACTCGACCTGAATGGCTCCCAAACGACCCAAGTTGGACCAACGGCTTCATTCAGACACTTTCCTCTCTGGAGCGTCTTACGTGTCTAGCTATCAAGCGATGTACCGACAAATCTATAGCTCAGGCTCTAATCGATCAATCGAATAATTCTAGCTTCCTTCCTGCACTTCAGAGCTTATCCTTTGGAGACTCACATCGGTTCGCCACACTATGCCTTGGCCGGTCAATCCGGAGCTATGGCTTTACGTTCCGCATCAAAAAGAGCCAGGACTATGACAGGCTGAAAGGTCTACTGACAAATATTACTTCGCCAAGAGAACCACTTCGAGAGCTACAGATTACCATCATGATGCTCACAATGGAGGCTGGGAGCAAGGTGCTTGAGACTGTAGGGAAGTGCGCTCCCAGCTTACATCGGCTCAGCGTACTGTTTCTATCTAGATCCCCCTCGTATGTCCGATTTGTACGTTTTATGGTGTATTTCACTTGCATGATTCCCCGGTGCTGATTGAGAACAGGACTCACGAAAAGTTGCTCACGCAATATCGCCTCTCAATCAGCTCAAGTCTCTCGAGCTATTCAACGCGCTGAAGTTTGCTCGGGGGCGAACATCACAACATGCCACCGTGATTGCTCTTATGGAACCAAACGGTTCATGTCCTAACCTACAGCTCGCTAATTTTGACGGCACAGTATGGGCGCGTACTCTGCCTACAGTCTGCTCATATGCAGCTCAAGACGAAAGCGTCAATAGCCTTCAAGGCAACGATCCATCACTTTCTGATTTTTCATGGAGGCTGCACTCTGTTCGCTAACGAAGTCTGGGAGAGTCGAGTTAGTTGGCTACACCAATAACAAGCCACTGACTCCGTGGTTTCAGTTCTCATTTCAATTTGACTTGTTGTAAAAATTCGCGAAAAAAAAAAAAAACTTAAGTAGTCCCAGTTGTTGTTGTGTCAAGCAGCAAGCTTCATATGTTTGGCATACAGGGCAGCACATAATCACGCATCATACCGTATTCTAAATGTATGCGACACATTTGCGTCACCGTTGCGACTCAGTTCGTTTGTTGACCCGAGGTTGACAATGCACTACCACCAGTTTCAGCACCTACTCATTTTCGACCTAAAAAAAATCACCGCAAGAAATCACCACAAAGGCTGGGCTGCTGCTGTATTAAGCCCAGTATATTCGATCTACAGAATAGCGCATAGTCATATCGGCTCAACCCACAAAATACACGAAACATCCCCCCATAGTACAAAAACCTGCTAACCTACCCGCTCTATTGAAATCCCAGATAGAAATTAGCAAAGAGTCGTCCGACAAACAAAAAAGCAACTCTCACACTTTGATCCACTTCCCCATGCCTCCTTTACAAACGCCTCGTAGATGGCATTCGTAATCAATGGTCCAGTGGCTCCCCACCCTTGTACATCGCTCGCCGCATAGGTCTTGTTCGTGTTGAGCGAGTTGACGATTGTCAACACTTTGGCCGCGTAAAAGTCGAAAAATACCAGGTCGACGGGCGTATCGGGTTGGATATCTGGGCTAAGAGGTGGCGACACGTATTTAGGTGGATCGTAGTGCTGCATGGGTGTATGTGGGACATCATCTCCTACGCCAGGGCATTTCTAGAGAAGAAAGGTTAGACCCATAAGTATATTTTAGAGGCTATATGCGCTTACATCTGTGGTAACATATCCCAACGAGAGCTGAGCGTCACGCTCGGTAAACTCGTAGTTTTCGTACTGCTCTCTCTTCCATTTGCTGTAACGGTATTTGAATTCGCCACGCTCGTACTCTTCTTCTTGACTCCGCTTCGTTGCAGTCTTGCCATTCAGACGTCCAGTGACCTGCGTGGCAATCTGAGCAGGGACTCCAGGCAGGTATTGCACGATGTTGGTGAATGGTGAGACAATAAACTGGTCGTTGCGTGTAAATGGACCGGAATAGATGTCGAAACGCTGAGAACCCGTGTCGAGAACCGGCACGCGTGATACATTTGCCCTTGCTGGATTAGCGGCATCCAGGGCTGCTGGCATAACTTTATCCGCGAAGAGTGAGACTAATGACGAGCTCCCTGGGTATTGCACCCTAATATCCCAAGACACTGTTTCAACACAGACCAATCTAAGGGGAAATGACTACACGTACCGATTCAAATAGTAATCCTGGGGCGCATTCCCCCAAACCGTTGTCAAACCCCACTTGACAGCCAACTTGTGCATGCCATCTGTAATTTTCTTCCCAAGCGTAGTATCGAAACCCTTCTTCAATGTACCAGTATGGAACTTGTAGGTGTTCACGTTTGCGTCCAGGTATCGCCTGGAGAACCCAATAGCGGCAGTCGAATTCTTTGCTTGGGTGAGGTTTGCGCTCATCCAGCCGATGGTTTCCATATATTGTCCACTTTCGAGCGCCATGCTACGGTTGTCGTATTGGATACAGTCGCGGATGTGGGTGTGTCCGCCAAAGACGAGTATGGGAGTTAGTGGATGTACAGCACGGATGGCGTTGAAGACGGATGGCCATTTGTCGCTGAATGATGGAGAAGAGTTAGATTAAACGAAACCACTGTGCGCGCTGGGCTCACTTTTGGACTGGCATATGTCCGACCAGCAGAAAGACATCGGGCTCCTCTTGGATCGCGTCTTTGAACTATCACGCCCGATTAGATCCAGGCAGTTTCTGGCAAAATGGAGCGACATACCCAACTTTCAGTCACCATAGCGTCGACTTTTTGAACAGTCGTGTTCACAGTGTTCCCCGTAAACCCAAATATTACTCCAAATGCAGTGACTTTGCGCTGCCTACGTAATTTCTTAGATCAAGATGGCTAATGAAGATTATTGAGCTTACTGCTTGGTTTCGAATTTGGCAAACCGTTCACCCAAAGGCACGCTGACGCTCGAGTTGGATTTCTTGTCAAACACTGTGATGTTAACATTTGAGGTCAAGTATCGACCATTGAGCTTGGGCGCAAAGTTCGTGTGCATGTCATTAGCAACTGGGTATAAGTAGAGCTCCTGACTTGGATGGATCAATGCTTAATTAGTCTTTTGCCAACGGGTGAGCGTGCAAACGAAAGTCCTTACTTCCCAATAGCCATTACGTCATACGGAAGTTGCCGCAAGAATTTATTGGACTGGAAAAGCAAGTACTGTTAGTATTCAATCAACGAGCTATAATATCGGTTTGAACGTTACTTCTTGGCCATCAATGCCTCCTGCCGGAAATCCATCACTCAGTCCGTTCCCGTTATGGATATCGCCAGAGTCAACAAGAAGCAAATCGACCTTCTTTTTGTCAGCGGTGTCTTTCATGCGAGTAACAAAAGACGCCAGATCGCCGAGGTCGCCGGAGTAGTTGGGTTCCGGCTGTGAAGCGTGGAGGTGACCCGTTAACCAACCTAAAGTTAACAAAAGGCGACCGAGTCAAAATTATGTCTGAAAAGTAGCGGAAAGACATATTTACCATGGGTATCAGTGGTATGTAAGACGTTAAAGTCACCCCACACCAGAGGGACTTTGGGTGTATCCGTGCTAGGCGTCGCGCCAGGCTGCATCCTGCGAACGTGCTCGTGTCCATGATCATGACCAGGACACGCAAGAACGCCGCGCGCAACAAGCAAACTGCCTAAAGCAAGCGAGAGCATGTTGTGGCAGTCGAAAAGAGACTAAGGAATGTGTTCAGAATGCCCGAGGTGGAGCTATGAATACTTATATACCACAGCCCTCTCGGCCAGGGTTGATCCAGGCCTGGTTCGCCTCAGCGTCTAAAATCAGCAGAGATCAAGAACATCAAGTTCGTTCGGCTACCGAGCCTGGCGTTGCCAAGACACACGCCATCCAGGACAGAGAACGAATATAAATTTATCATTATACACAGCATCACAAAGATGTCCTCTCCAACATCATCCCTGATTCCAACAAGACACAGAATATCAGGAGCGAAAAAAGATACGAAGAGTAACGTTCTCCCAACGTTCCGTTACTCTCAGACGCAGACACACCGCGAGGAGAGTGTAGCCCAAAGACCACATCGCTGGTTGATTCTCAAGAGAGAAGTTGGAATGCCGGAGGCAAGTCCGGTTATCTACGCCTGCAGGGTCCAACATCCCTATCTCCGGTCGGGAGCAATCGCGTAATCCCGAGCATGTCCGACATGACTTGACTCTGGGCTCAGACTTTCTCTAGGAGACCGCCAACGTCCGAGTGGACTGAGGCTGTAGACCACTGACGTCTGGAACACTCTAGGGAAGAGTACAACTCGAATAGCGGTTATCTCTCGAGGCATTTATCCTAGTCTCCAGCGTAATTATCTCAACCTCGCAAAAGTCTTAAAAATCTCTAGACTAGCACTAGTCTTGTACCATAGCTCTATACCATGTCCCTCTCTATCATATCCCTCCGCCCACACGCACTCAAAGTAGCCCGTATGTTCTCGACAACACCCCACCTCCACCTCCCACGCAAACCAGCACCTCCAAAAGACCACCTCCACCAACCGATCCCAGACTCGCATTTCCCGCAAGGCTACATCACCACATCCACCCACTGCGGAATCAAAAAGAAAGCAGGCATCCTAGACCTAGGCGTTCTTTTATCGACATCACCTCAGACCTCGGCAGCAGCATGCTTCACCCGGAACGCGTTCCAAGCAGCTCCAGTCCTCGTCTCGACCGAAGTGCTGAAACAGAGCGAAGGACGCGTTAGAGCGCTTGTCGTGAACAGCGGATGTGCGAATGCTGTCACGGGCGCTAGAGGGCTCAAGGACGCGTGGGCGATGGCGGCTGCGACGGATATGCTCGCGCGAGAGTTGACCGAGTTTGGAGGAGGGTACGAGACGGTGGTCATGTCGACTGGTGTGATTGGGCAGCATTTGCCTATCCAAAAGATCACGGACGCTTTGGCGAGCGAACAAGTCAAGTCGGGTGTCGGTCTCTCGTTTGGGCATTGGGAAGGACTGGCGCGGGCGTTTATGACGACGGATACGTTTCCCAAGTTACGGGCTCGCAAGTTCCAGTTGATGGGTAAAGAGGTCAAGATTGCTGGGATTGATAAAGGCGCGGGGATGATTCATCCGAATATGGGGCCACCTGGTAAGGTGTTCTAATTGATTAATTTATGAGGGTGCGATGGTGATACTGATATTTGTTGTAGCCCTTCCTCATGCGACCCTCCTCGGTGTGATTGCGACCGACGCGGCCGTGACCCCACGTTCACTCCAATCGGCATTGACATATGCCGTCGACCGGTCATTTAACTCGATCTCTGTTGACGGAGATATGTCCACAAATGATACAGTTATTGCGTTTGCAAACGGCGCGGCGTTTAGCGAAGGTCTGCACATCGCGCATTTATTCCTACAGATTCATACTAACGTCAACGGGAATATAAAGACACGGCTGAAATCGATCAAGAAACTCACCCAGAAGAGTATACCCAATTTCGAGACCATCTTACCTCGTTTGCGACCGAACTCGCCTCGCTCGTCGTCCGTGATGGAGAAGGCGCGACCAAGTTTGTGACTGTTTCCGTCGAGGTATGCTTCCATTCTCGATATAGTTAAACATCTGGTCATTAAAATCGATCACATATAGGGTGCACCAACATACGCAGACGCGCATAAAGTAGCATCCACAATCTCTACTTCGGCCCTCGTAAAAACCGCGCTCTACGGAGAAGACGCCAAGTACGTCCCCTCTCCTCTCTCCCCATCTCCCTTTGCCATCTCACAAACAATTTTACCTTCCAGCTGGGGTCGAATCCTCTGCGCAGTAGGATACACGACCCTCCCCTCCGGAACACCCATAAATCCAACAAAAGTTTCGGTCTCATTCGTACCCGATCAAGGCTCACCGGACCAAACGCCCCTCCCACTCCTCACAAACGGCGAACCCGAGCCAGCCAACGAGGAACGCGCGAGCGAGATTCTCCAGCGTGAGGACCTGGAGATTCGGGTCCAACTCGGGCTAGGCGATGAGAGCGCAAAGTATTATACGTGCGATTTTAGCCATGTGAGTTGTTTTTCTGTAGAAGATTGGTTTTAGACTTTGATGGCGCTAACGTGACGGATGCAGGAATACGTGACGATCAATGGAGATTATCGTAGTTAACGGGTTTTAGATAGCGTATAGCGTAAAGTAAACGTAGCGCGTATGACGTGGGAGCGAATAGCACAAACATGGAATTGGACAAAAACCATGGACCACCACTTGGGAACCAAGACCAGGATGAAAGCCCGCTTTTCGTTAGTCCCAAACTAGACTGCCCTTTTCATTGACGCTCGCGGTCATCCCACCACTAGCTTTGCCCTTGCCCGGTGCGGGCTTGGCATACTGTTGCGCGATTCGCTCCCTTTCTTGCTCGCGCTTGTGAGCTGCGAGTCTCGCTTGGCGGTCGGCCTCGGAATCTACCTTGGCGGCTTTAGCTGCGTCGCGCTTTGCTGCGTTTTGTCTCTGCTTCTTGCTTAGAGTTTCTATAGAGCCAGGATGCGTAAGCGAAATGTCCCGAAATGGCCAATAGCGGACTAACCAGTGCTGGGCTGCTTGGACGCTTGGCTAGACGCCTGCGTCAAAGTTTGGCTTCGCTGGGGACCTGAAATGAATGTCAAACGTGAGGTCATAAGAGATAAAGTAAAATACGTACGACGGCTCGTGACAACACCCCAGCCTCCCTCGTCGGTCTCTTCATCGTCCATGGAGACAACCTTGTTCTCGTCGACATCTTCATAGTCGCCCCAGGTATATCCAGGAGCGGGTTGTTGACCCTCGGTAGGCTTGACGCGCATCACACGTGCAACATCGGGGTATTGGGGCGTCTCGAGCATACTAAAAGAGTGATCAGCCATCATTCACCAGAGATAGAAATAACTCACTCTTCGACACCCGTCTTACGCCCAGCGGGCAACAAACGCTCCGCAAGCGTTCGCGGCTTGGCGCTCTCTATATCCTCTTGCTCGTCTTCGGTCCCCGTAACCGACGTAGTGAGCCCATCACTCAACACCGCGGCTGGTCCCGTCGACCGCGTACCAGGGGCAGCCCCAGCTCGGCGCTTGGTCTCCACACGCGTCCAAGCTCCATCGGTCGTGCTCGGCTCGGACTCTGACGCAGCAGTCAAGGCACCCTGCTGGGACGGACCCGCTGCAAGTAGCGCGTTCACATCTCCAGCCTTGGCGCCCTTGTTCTTCTTCTTCTTCGACTTGGACGCCGCGGGGGCTGGGACAACCGGCATAGGGGCAACTTCAGGTTTGGGCGTCAACTCCTTTTCTTTTTCGACGCGTTTCGGCGCAGGGTCTTCAGCCGCGGTGGACTCTTCGCCCGACGTGGCCCGTAGCCCGGGCATCGTTTTCTTCTTTCCCTTTTTACCCCCTTTTTTGAGCGAGCCCGTTCGTCCAGCGTTGGGGCTCGTACTCGTATCGGGTGTGGGAGCGTCGCCGTCTTGGACCGTGTGCGGTGCACCGAAATAGAACGCGGCTCCGACTGCGACCTGTGAAAGCAAAAAGTAAACGTGCAGAAGTGTGAGAATTCGAATAGATGAGAAGGTATCAAAGGCACTTACGGTCACTGCTGCGACCGCAATCTCGGTCATGCTAGAGTCTATCATCTTGGATGGGTTGGTGGGTGATGGGAAAAGGCGGGCGTGGTGGACGTGGACAAGTGAAATGGGGCGACGACTAACCCCTCGGATTAGGTAATCAGGGCACAGTGGGGAAATAGTGACATTTTCAACGAATAGATTAATCCAAGACAGCGAGATACAAAGAGAGGCGGTCGCGAGCAGAGAGAGGAAGCAGAATTATATGGTGGGTGGTTCGTAGAGAGGGGTAGGGGGAGTACAAGAGGTGTCGCAATTTCCCAGCAAAGGCAGAGACGAACCCAAATCAGGCAGAGTTCTCACCCACCACCGTAGGTGTACCAACCTCCATCTCCACATCGTTTCCAGGTTTTTTCCTCGTCTCTCGACCCAAACCACCCGCCCGCTCAGCCTCCTCGATCGTATAAGCCGGCTCTCGTAGCTGTTTACACCTCCTCTTATGCACCTACACGCCACCACAATAATAAATAACTTTTAGTCTCGACGTAGATATCCATGAACAATGCCACCCACCTTACTCTTCCAATGTGACTTCAACGCCACATCTGTCTCATAATACTTTGCACACTCGACACAATAATGCTGCGCCAATCCAGGTTTCTCCACATCTATCGGCTGAGCTTCAAGTTTAGCTCGCACAGCTGGGTCCAGATCGTGCAGCTGGATCTGGTCCAAGTCTTTGGTCCGAGCCTACACGCACACTCATTAGCATGCACAAATCACAAATGCGATATAAGTGGTAAAGTTAAATCTCACCCGCGTCCGAGAAGCACGATGTACATCCCTCTGCGCTTTATGCACTCTTGAACGTCTCAACCTTCCCATGCTAAATTCAAACCCACGTTTAGCTCTCCTCTCGTCTTCCACTCATAACCTCACTCAGGACTCACCTCGTCAAGATCGTCCCAAATTTCTCCCGGATCCAAAAACAAATCTCTCAGCCAATTATCACGTCAGCTACATCCCTATCCCGAGCCCGGATCAATCGGACCTATCTCCCGACCTATCCACCGACCGCATATTCCCCATACACCGCCGCCGACACTAAAATGCCTTCCACTCGGTACGTACAGAACTCATGCTGGCTCTATACTGTTCGATGCTGCGAGGGAGATAAATAAAGAGGCGGAAAGGAGGGGAACGGATGGATGTGAGGTCGGTTTGGTGGATGGACAGTTGGAAACTCGTGATATGACTCATGGTATTTTGAACTTGGATGAACTTGAAGCTAATGAGATATTATTCTTCTTGCGTTGTAGCCTGTACGCCAAGGGCCGTATCCTAGGCCACAAGCGTGGCAAGCGCAACACCCGGCCCAACACGTCGCTCATCCAGATCGAGGGCGTTTCGAACAAGGAGGACGCACAGTTCTATCTTGGAAAGGTGAGACCTTGGGGCTTTATATTCTTGAACGCTTGGCTCGAGCAAGGAGTGGGCGGGTTGGAAAGAAGGAAGGAGCGGGAGGGATCGGTGGTCCGGCTAGATGAAACGAACGCTCCGCTGACGACTTTGCGTGTTCTAACAGCGTCTTGCCTACGTCTACAAGGCAAAGCGAGAGATCAAGGGGTCTAATATTAGGGTGATCTGGGGGTACGTTTATATCCTCCCTACTCTTGCACACCTCTTGCCTAACCAACCTCGCCTCCCTAACCCACCCCACCCCTACACCTACAGCCGCGTAACACGTCCACACGGCAACTCCGGAGTCGTAAAGAGCAAATTCAGGTCCAACATCCCTCCCCACACTTTTGGCGCGAGCGTCCGAGTGGTACGTCCTTTCTCCTTTACACCCCTTCCCATTCTCCCACTCTCGCGTTTCTTGTCATAGTAGTAGTCGCTAATTACACCCATGTGGTACGACAGATGCTGTACCCTTCGTCTATTTGATTGACTGTATTGTATCATCATCCCTCGGTTTTGTGTCCCTCTTGCAGTACCTCTAGCTCCGCCTTTTGCATGTTATATGCATTCATGTTATACAAGTTACGTTGCCCCTTGTGGTTGGGCTTATGAGATCGAATGAGCGAGCGGGATATTTGGATGATTCAGCATGATGATATAGGTAAATCAGTTCAACTTCCCGTAGTCCGGCGGCTTGCGGTACTCACTCTTACGGGTTCCGAGTCCACGCGTTTTCTGCGGCCGACACTGGACTGCGAGCTTCCGCATACATTCGGGCAACTGAAAATTGGCCAAGCATGCCGCACTTCTCATCCATGCATAACTAATAAACTCTACTAGGGGAAATTCGGCATTTTAGCCCAGGAGAGAGGAAGAGAGATGGCGTAAGTGTCGTTCCTTTTCCAGAGTGTTTAAAGCTTTTCACGCAGTGTAGCACGTGACAAACAACGGGGATTTTTTCAAATCAATAATTTATTGCCGAATGAAGGCATGGCCTTATGTATCGACATCAGAGTCAAGCGAGATGAGAGCAAAAGAGAAACAGGAGTACTACGCAGAGAGAGAAAGAAAAACAAAGGGGGTACCGAAGCAGATACTATGTCAGGAAAAACCTGGAAGCAAATTTACCCATGTTTGGTAAACTGAGTCTGTGACATAGCGCTTCATCGCTCTAAGGTGAATAATACCAGACCTACCCCATCTGGGGTAAACGACGACAAATAAGATGGGGGTCTGGCAGAACGGGTAAATGGGTAAGTATGGGTAAATAACCATAGATTTGCTCCCGGGGTTTTTCCTGACGCCTAACTGATGACAAAACTTTGCTCAGTGTCTCAAGTATATAAGTTAAATTTCTACGCATATAACGGGACTATCTAATGTGGTCACGGAAACGATCAGTAAACAGAATTCAAGCGACGAGCAACAAAGAGCTGCGTGCGCCACTGCCAGTGAGTAGAATCCTGTAGCGGGGAAAGTTCATGGGAACAAATTGTACGATTGTGAATGTATGAAAACTTTAATGCAATAGTATATCATAGAATAAAAGTAGGTAATGTGGAGACGAAAAAAGGTGTTCATACACCCTGTAAGACGTCTTGACTCAGTAGCACTCTTCTCACTGAGAGGGTCTGGCCTCGGATTCGGTCCACTCCTCCAAGTCGAAAATATTTGAGCGGACATATACTTAGGCGACAGTGCCTGATAACTAGAGAGCATATGCGGCGCAGCCTGCGGAGCTGCATATGAACTACTGAGTAGGGTGGAAGCTGGCGCGGCGCGGCCGGTCACGTGGCACGCGTGGGGACGCGTTTGACTCGCGTTTGACCACGACCACCGTGTCGACGCCCGACGTCGCGCGTCGCTTTTTCTTCCCACTTGCCATCCCCTTTGGCACGCCCGGTTGGCTTGCTTAGGCGAGTCCTCCCGACCCACGAGTCGCACTCGCGATTTGGGAGATCTGGCCATGCTCGCGCCGCCTCTGGCGGCGCTTGCATTTCCCGACTAAGCCGGCCAGGGGGGCGTATGTACCACATGAGGCTCGGTTCAGCTTATATAAGTGTCGATTATGCTGAAAACGCAGTACCTTCGAGAACTCGTACGTTGTTTTCGGCTGTACGATATTTAGCTTCAAAACCTTCATTGTAGATTGTTATATGCGTACAAAAATTGCTGTGGAAGACGGTCTTAGCTCCGGTATTCTTACAGTTGCCGAGTAGAAAATAAAGTGGCACAAACTTGTGAACTGCTCTGTGTCAGTCATTAGAAACGGGGTCGCGGGGAAAACCTCTTAGCAACTCGGCGCTGGCTTAGCTGACTGGGCGCTCGGGAGGCCTGGGTGGAGTCCAAGTTAGCCTGTGCTTCTGCCCCATCCCGAGCACTTGTCAGTGCCCAGATGAGAGTCAGCAACCCATGTGGTTGACCCCTGGCACAATCACATGATTCTTAACTCACAGCATAGACATACGGGTTTAGATGCTTGAAACCTTATTAATTCCGCGTAGGCTACCTTCCACATATCTCATCATTTTCTGTGTGACGTGCCGTTCACGGTCGCCTCGCCCGTTGGGGACGTTAGAATCGCCACGGATAAATTTACAAAGTTCGATGTGCATGTCGCCTGTTTTACAGAAGCTAAACCATTTTCAACCAGCTCAAACCACGAGGTAAACTAAAGGGTAAAATAAATAGCGCTCGTAGCAACCCACTTCATTCTCAGTTCGGCAGACAGCTGTTGTTTCGTGTAAGTCCTACGCTAATGCTGAAAATAAAGACCACATTTTCGGTTATCGTTTTATATTGTCATACCGGCCGGCTTGTAGGCAAAGGATTACTTGACGCTGAAACAGAACGTCCTGTAAGGCTCAACTAAGTCCTTGGCAGTTAGTGTTTGACTCACGCGTTCGACCGGCCGTGCATGCTAGTTCTGTTTTACCCCCTGCCGATTTGCGTCAGGCACCGCAAGCCAGTAGAGCTCGAAGATGAAGGCCTCCACCGGTATAACGAGGAGCGCGAATGCTAGCAGACTTCCGAAAGTCCACAGCGTTTGGCCACTTGTGTGGGTGAACAGGAGCACTTCAGTTGTAGCTATAACGATGATACCAATGCTCCCGCAGCACAAGATCCAAAAGAAGTTGAAAAAATACAGCATTTCGTTTTTTGCACGTCGGGTACGGGACGCGAGCTGACTGACGATCCATACCAGCCCAAAAAGTGGGGCGCCAAAGAGGCAGACGTTAACCACCGGGATCATGGCTATGATGTATACGACTTTTGCGAACGTTCGAAACCGGTCATTGTCAAAAATCGACATAGGGCAAGGGGGAGTGGGAAAGTCGTTACGATGTGTACACACATAATAGCCATAAACGCCTAGGGCCTCGATCTGAAGCAGGTACCAATGCGTGCCGTTCCATACCTGGTTGACGAGGGACCTATAAATTCGGCTGTGACCTTGTGTAAGTGTTATGTAAACCTGTTGATGTCACCGATTCAGGAAATGATAAATCGCATAACGTTCGTATAATCCGATGGGTTGGGGAATTAGGACGTACCCAGGTGTGCACATGGATCATGAAACCAGCAAGAGCGATGAGCCAGAGCAGCGAGAGTAACGTATAGGCATGAAACAATGTGAAAGGTCCTTGAGTATTGTCGGAACTTAAACCCGAATTATTCGCTTGCGCCTCGATTTGGTTCTTGTTCTTGTGGGACTGTAAGATGATGAAGGCGGCTCCCACCATTACAATCCCGGTGAGGTTCAGTGTAGTGGCTATAGGGCGAAAACTTCGTTTATGTTTTCGGATTCTCTTATGGATAAACTTTTCTTCATCCTCAGTTATCGTATTTGTGTTGATCTTTTCTTCATCCTCGGTTAGTGTATTTGTGTTATCTTCTGGGCTGGGTTGGCCTTGTAGCTGCTGCCGCTTGACTTTAAATATTGAGACGCCCCCAAGGAGTATAGTCAACACTACAGATCCATATACGGCGCAGCGGGTGCCAATGTCTAGATTATTAAAGGTTTAAATACTGACAGAACCGCGGGAATTGGAATGAAGGCACCTAGAATCCCACTATCCATCTGCAGTTTACATTGACTGGACATTCTAGACGGCGCCGGCAGGGATTTTGTGCGAGTAAATTAGATATAGTGCCAAGAGTGCGTCAAGGTTACTTGCAGAAGAGTGGTATAGGGCAGTCTCTTTATATCTGACAAGTGCTCAAAGCCACGACCAAGCAAGCGCTGGCGCGGTCGGGCCTAGACACAGCAAGGCGCTAGTATCTACTAGTTATGGGCAGCCGGCAGCTATTGTTGAGACGTCTAGGGCTATGAATGGATCCATCGATTGATGGATAGATGGGCGAGAGCATCGTGTTTTGTGCGTGTCCTAGGCATGGAGCTTATGGGTCTAGAACCGGGCGTTAAACGGCCTTGGTAGTAGCGCGGTAAGCGCTGCACTGAAACTCTGCATGAGCCTCTCGACTAGGCCAGCACTTCGACAATGAATTGAATGGTTTTGCAAGGAGCAGATTCAGACTCGGTTTTGATTTTTCAGGTAAGTGGGGGTCATAGCTACTGCTCGATTTTTGCTCAAGACTGTTGTAGGAGAGTTCTTACTATAACCGAATCAGCGCCAATTCTTTCTGGCCGCGAGCTCAGATAGTGCCACGCCATGACCACGCCCCTTCCCTCGATCGACGACCGGGTTCTCCCCTGGTTCGCTCATGGGGACAGCTTACTTGATAGTGTTGTAGATCTAAACTGAGCTCGCATCTGAAGTGAGAGCATGTGTAAGAGCAAAAACGAAAGACAAGAGTATGCGAAACTGCAGAAGCCCATCGTTCGCAAGATACACTCTCGTTGCAGCATTGCTTGATGCTACGAGGTCCTGCTCTTTGTGATAATGTTTCACTCTATGCTGATTTACTGTCTAAGTATGTACCAAACGCCTTCTCCACGCTTGTAGCAGCGCGTTTTGTCGAGACACATGCGGTTTGCTGTTCATGTGGCTCGATTTTGGATATCGTTGTTCTTCGGAGTGATTGACATCGCTGTATGCGCCATTTTCACGCGGTTCTCTATGTGTATTTCTCGTCTCGGTTGAACCTCTCAATGTAGGGGTACATAGTATTTACTCGCATACTTTTCCCGCTTTTCTGGAAGTGGAGCCGATCAGCGGTAAACCATTTCCGAACTCGCAATGAATGATGCTTAAGGGTTGTGACGATGAAGATGGATGCATGAGCGCCGCCTCGCGGCACATACCTGGCTGGCAATGTATATGCGGCTAGGCGGCGCTCGTGGACTGTCTAATCGTACCACGACCAACGAGATCAGCCCATGGCCACGATCTACGACCGAGGAGCAGTTACATATGATGGGTTGCTTCAGCAAACCTATGCCACTATTATAGTTGGCACCGTATGTCTCACTCTCCTCGAAACACTTCGTCGGGTTCCAAGGAGAAGAGGCAGAGGCAAGGCAGCTCGCACCGACCCCTCTGATACTGGCGAAACACGAGAACTGGTGGCCCAAGGCGCCGAGGGAATCAAAGCTCTTGGAAGCAGAGAAAACTGGACCAATGCATAGTGGGTCGTCCCGTTTGTGCGGTTAGCGTTGTGTTGACACGAGGCTGCCGGCAGCTTATACATGGGTCGGTGCTGGGCAACCGTGCCATCCCCTCCTCACCCCAAGTGGCCGCTTGCTTGGATATGGCAAGTCTTACGTACCCCGGACGAAGTTTTCCTACAACTTTCCGGCGTAGATGCTGCAGTGTATATTAGATTTCTTAAAGCTTGCTGTAAGTGCTTCACTAAACTTACGTTTACTAGGGTGAACTGTGGCGGGACGGCGCTTCGCGCCGCAAGCGTGGAGTCTCAACCGCTCGGCGCTTCTTTTCAGCGGCTGAGGGCTTACATTTGTTGTGACTAAGCATTCCCACGCCCAGCAATCTTTAAGAGTTAATTCTGACCTTAGACAAATATCTTATAGTCTATTTTACTGCACTTCATACCTGTAGTACTCTCGTCGTCATTCTCCCGATCCACTATGTCCTATCGCCCTCAGATATCAAAAGGAGCGATATCAACAGAGGTTCACTGATAACCTTGGTTTCTGGTCTGACTGACCGTGGAACGGATATCCTATGGGTTCATACGTTCATGGTGTGTTGTGTTTTACCTTCTGACGAAGCTGAACTCATATGTTTATAGCTTATCTGGATCACGGTCTCCTGGATGTTGCTTTTAGCCTGGTTCGTTCTCGGTTCACTTAAAAGCCGAGAGTATGCTGCTCGCCACGCTCCGGCCCCTGCCACGTCTTCGCTTTTGTCCCCTGGTCAGCCCGGCTCTCCAAGATCAGCTCAAGCACCCGAAGACACGTCATCCTTCCCTGCGGGAGCGTATACGACCGGCACCATCTTCCCACTCCAGCCCGAACCAGCCCCAATACGTCCTCCAACATCCAATCCTGACGGTGCCCGACCAGACCATAGTCTAAGATGTCGAACAGTCATGGTCACCAATATCCCTCAAAACATACGCGAGCCCAAAATGCTCCGGTGGTACTTTGGCAGATATCTTTCCGAGCCGCTCAAGTCGGGAGAATCGGACGACGGCGGGAATCAAACCAAGTCTTGGAAAAAGATCATCCCGTCTCGTAGGGGAAAGGTGTCCGCCCGCACTGATGTGCCGAAACCGCACGATGGAAAACTGCACAAAACCAACCCGGCGGTGAGCAAAGGTCTGCCACTTAATCCGGACTCTCAAGAGGATGCCGCGATTCAAGAGTTCGAGATGACCAAAGACGACGTCGAGTGGGTTAACTGGAGAGGAGAGGATCTCATCGAGAACGTCGTCCTTGCGCCTAAACTTAGCGGCCTCGCGGATCTGATTCAGAGGCGGGAGAAGGAGATGGAGGAGCTAGAGGCGGCCCATATCCTGTTGGCAAAGGCAGTCATGGGTGGAGTAGCCAAGGAAATGACGAGGCGTGCGAAGGAAGAGAACAGGACCTTTCGGGCAGGAGAGTTGAGTCGAAGACAGCGAGCTCGGGAAGAGCTGCGACACGAAGGCGTTCGGAATGTAACCGGCGACCAGGATGGTGGTGGTTGGCTCGGCGGGCTTCGAGATCGTTTAGAGAGGGCTTGGTGGGTGGTCGAGATATTGGTTTGGGGGAAGCCTGATAGGAGTTCCGAGACCAACGAGCTGGTTAGTATAATCGGACCGTTCGTCGAGCTCGCACAAACTCGGGATGCGGAGTACGGCATAGGCGTTTGGGCTAGGGACGCTTCTGCCTGGATAAAGCTGAAATTGGAGGAAAGGAGGAAAGGGAGTTCGAAGGAAGGCGAAGGAAGAGGCAACGCGGGGAGCCCCACTGACACGGAGGTCAAGAAGAGACAGAGAAATTTGGGCGAAAGCGATGGAACTGCCAATATCGACTCTAAGCTCGTTAGCCCTGCCGTTTCTCCAACTTCAACAACATCCAAACTGGCCTCGACTTCTTTGGCTCCTGTTTTATCTGCGAACGGCCATATCCCTCCTTCTCAGCACGAATCGTCTCAGTCTCGCAAGTCTCGTCCTCTGGATAACACCATTTGGACCGCGCTGCATTCACTTCCTTTGGATACTCTGCAGCGGTTTCACCCTCATACTCGCCAACGTTCGATTTTCTTATATCCGTTAGAACTGGTAGGGCTGTTAAATCCGAGTGCGTTGCCGACAATAGATCTGTCGTTCTTGCGGTAAGTGCCAAGTCGCGAAACCTCTGATCTTGCGGCTCACAGATGGGACTCAATGACTATTTCCCGCCCTTTTAGGATCAAGCGTCTCCAAAAGCGCATTCAAGAATACAAAAACCGCCCTCTGCCTGATGCCAAGGAAAAACCAAAGCGTAGAGACGACGTGGGCAAGGATACGGAAATGGACAAATACTTTTCAAGTTCCGGCGACGGTAAGCATAAATCTCACATTCTTGCCCTCACAAAGAGCTGCACTAATCTCAACGTTTGTTCATTTTTTGGAATACATTTGTGCCTCATTTTTGGTGAATCTGGCCGATATTTCAGAGTCACCCGTAGGTCAACCTTCTGAAGAACGGCATACGGCGATTGAGCCTGCCAGCTCAGCCTTTGTTACGTTCAAGCGGTGGGAAGATGCTCGACGGGCGGCGCGCTTGTTGGAGCATCGTCCCGGAAATCCCCTAAATTGTTTGGTGGTTATGGCACCACAGACGACGGATCTGGACTGGGAACGATTGGTCAAGGTGCGTTGGTAGCCGGTGTAACGTCTAGTCGATATTAAATGTTCGTTGGCTGGCTCCGATTTCGTTTGCTATAGGGGAAATTTGCTGCTCAGTAAGTCGACCAATGGATCAACACGAGGACATCCAATAACGCGAGATACTAGATTTTTCAGAGACTGGCTAGTTGGAGTGGCGGTGTGGTAAGCTAAACGAAAGCCCTGCTAAATGCTTATAAAAAAAACACTTATACTCGTGGAGCGTAGGGGTTTCCAGATTTTTTGGATTTTTCCGATTTCGTCCATTACTGGTTTGATGTCGCTCAAGTCGCTTGAAACTGGTTTCCCGTCGCTCGTAAGTGGGTTTATACGTTCTTAGACTCTGACTGATTGGACTACTTCCCTTGTTCTAATACGTTTTCGCTTTTCGATTGCCCTGGGCGCTGTACCTATTCCGCTCTTTTGTAGACTGGCTTTTTTGAGCGTAACCCACGAGTGCAAAATCTCATTACCACTCTTATCCCCACCATGCTCGTGGCTGGTCTCGGTACTCTTATTCCGGTTGTCTTGTTCGCAATTGGACGCAAGGCACAGACAGAGGTGACATTCAGTGGATTGCATAACGGCGAGTTGGCGCGAAACCTCTGGGCATCATCCCGAAACATGGGCTTTAGCTGATATCTTGCTTCTATAGGTGTTTTGATTCGATACTACAAATGGCTGATCCTGAATGTCGTGTAAGCTTGTATTGTTTCGATAAGTTCGCATATCTGACTCCCTTGCAAATAGAATATTCTTCTGCATGTAAGTTGTATAAAGAGCCCTGTTGCATTGATTTACTTACAGGAACTACGAGAGCGTAGTGGTTTGACTAGTTTTCGTGCCTTTCTATTGGCCTTTCGACAAAAAATCCCCAACTTGTTCGAAATCGTTTCGGAAGCACTCCCTGCCGCTGCGCCGTTCTATACCAGCTGGTGTGAGTAGTCCTCCCTACATAAACGTATCGGCTTGGTATTGATATAAAGCTCTCGTGGAACAGTCATTCTGCAGACGTCGTTGCAGGTGAGTGCTTGGTTTAGTGTATACAGTAGTACCTTCATTAACAAGAAACGGCGTGGCGTTTAGAACATGATGCAACTTGGGTTAGGTACGTATCCATACTGTTGAACAAGAGTTGTAACTGATGAGCATTCGTATCTTGCTTACTTGAAGTTGGGGTAAGTGGTGTTTGACATCTGGGCTCAAGCATGTTGACCGACCAAACCACTTAGTTACCCCTGATTACATACGTTTTTGGAGTCCGAACAGCTTCGACCCCGCGTAAACGCAAACGCGGTACCCAACCACGGACAATCGATTACCATGTCGGTCATTATCTCTTCCCACCAGTTTTATGCTTCTAACATGTGATACATGACAGTATTGGACGCCTAACCACCTTCTTGCCATGCATATCGTTATGATCTTTGCGGTGCTTAACCCGCTTGTCATACCCTTGGCGCTGATCTACTATTCTGTAGCTAACGTCGTATGTTTGTTGACTTTTTTTACTTTAATTTTCTCTAACATAGATGCATAGGTATTCCGCAATCAGTTGTTGCATGTATACGCACGACGATACTACGAAGGTAAGTGATTGATTTGATTTGGAAGGCACCTTTTGCTCACAGCTTGTATAGGCAACGGGAAAATGATCACAATCCGTGTCCTACGCTACTCTATGGACGGACTTGCCATTAGTCATGTATGGTCGATTGTCGCCCTCGTACAGGATTGTTTGCTGAAAACAGTTGACTAGGTGGTCTTCATGGCGTTTAACTTGCTCAATTACAACAAAGCTTGCGCTGGAATCAGCGGAACGATGATAGGAGCAACGATTGTACTAAAGATTTGGGCAACCAGGGTGTTTAAGTCTCGGTATGCAAGGTGCGCCTGATGAATCGTATTCTGACCTTTAGTGCTACGCTGACTACACCTGTAGACTCGAGGACGCTGAAAGTGCACGCCTGTGTGGACACGAAGAGCCTTTCCTCGCACCCGGGGAGCGCTCATCCAACGAAGAAGCAAGACCATCGACTGGGGCTATACCTTCCGATGCCCCTCTTCCTCGCGACCGTATCAAAACATTCAAATCGCCCACAGCAGCCGTGGCACCTTCGACCTTTACCTGGAAGCCTCCTGGAATCGGAACTATCAGTCACAAATACGACGCAGTGCACCGTGCGCGGAACGGTCCAATCAGGCCTAAACGTACAGCAACTAGTCGTTCGCTGTCTCGACTGCCAAGTCGATCAGCATCTTGGTCAGGATCTCGAGCCGAGATTCTACGCCCCGGCTCGCCTGGGAGCAGCGACGAGGTCAGCGTGCTGGCGAATACGCCCACGGGGAGAGCGGCACTACTTCCCGGCCAGCTTGGGCTCCTCGACTTTGCTCAGCAACTCGGGCAGGTGCCGAATAATATTATTGGATATTTTACGAGTAAACCTTCGGAGACGGCTTCAGCCGAGGACGAGAACTATCTTGGAGATGTGAGGCCTCGCGAGCTCGTTGTTTCGCAACCGCCGCTTATGCGATGGGATGATACGCCAAACGGAAGGTGGGCGCTGATTGTCACCTGTTATTTGAATTCCTAGTAAATGTAGCGTTTCTTCACTAGTGCATCTTACGAGTGTCCTTATTACCTTGACGAGGCGCCTAAAGCGATATGGCTACCTCGGGATCCGTCAGGACCGGTTGATCTAGACGACACAGTTCTCATGTACCGCCTGCTGTTGAACCTGCAGGGATCCGGAACAGCCGATTCCGCCAGAGACAGTGAGAAGAGCGGGATCGCAATTCCGGTGACCCAGTTGCCGGCAGAGACTCCGGGCGAGACTAGTCCGAACCGAAGCTCGCCTTATTCTTCGCGCGCTGCGCGTCCGAGTATGCTTCGTGTGCGGACTACGTCTGCTGATCGACTCGCTCCGGGCTCCTTGTGGGGTCGACGTCAGTCTGTTTCGGAGATACTGGAGATGACAAACCTACAGGCTCCGAGACCTCACCGTTCTCATGCTCTCCCTGCAACGTTGGGCGAGACGTCTACGCAGGGTCGGGGTCGTCGGCAGTCTTTACTCAGTGTATTTCATCCGCAACGCGGCGGAGGCGCAAGTGAACCACCCGATTCTGCACGGCCTGTCAGCATATATTCGACCAACGCTGCGACTGAGGGTGGCGAACCCCGGGCCGAGAGACGAAAGGGCAGGACTATGCCGGCCGAGGAGGTTCGCAGGGTGCTAGACAGGACTGTCGAAGCTGAGGAGATTAGGCACAAAGCCCAAACTTCCAAGGATGAAGCAGATGAAAAGCTGGACGATCGGCGGGTGGAGAATGAGGAGGTGAATGGGTGGAATATCCTTAAGAACCTTGTTTTCAAGCGAAATACGGAATAAGGCTTTGTTTGTATGCGTACAGTCATCCACCACGTGGCGCGACAGTGCTGAGGTGATGCGCGTTGGACACTCGATGTCCCCCATCTGCGAGCTGTATAAGTAATGTATAGGGGTTTCTTTGGGTGTAGAATACGGCTAGAGTATTTAAAATATCTATTTCCATCTACATCTACAGCATTCGTAGCCAACCATGGTTTCAACACTGTTAGCCTCAGCGTCATACACTTTGCTAGGTTAGGACGTTTTTTACACCTGAGGTAGAATATAAGCATTATTCTCAACACTTGTGCTCGAACGAGGCATCTCCTACCAAAAAGCGTGCTACTACTTTCTGGCTGCAGCTTGTTGCAAATAGACGGTACCATTGTACCTCGATATATGCGTTGCTGTGGATCAAGTGTGTACGTTTGGATTGGAAGATGTCTTTATACCAGGTATATTAGACTCAAATACCTTAATTTGAGCTATTCGTAATGCAAATGAGCCAGCGAATATGTGCTTTTGTGCTGAATACAAGCCAATGTGTATGAATTCAATTAATCAGCGTTTCTGACCTTACGCAGCCCGATAGTGCCCAATTTAAACTATTCAGCCGTATTCTGCACCCAAAGAAACCCCTATACATTACTTATACAGCTCGCAGATGGGGGACATCGAGTGTCCAACGCGCATCACCTCAGCACTGTCTCGCCATGTGGTGGTGTCTCGTCACGTGGTGGATGACTGTATATTAGGATTACTGTAGAGTACATTGGGAAGTCGGAGCATTATGTTGTCGAATTTAAGATCTGGACGTAGTGTCAAAGAAATAAGTGCCAAAAAGCGAAATGGCGTGGACTTGCCAGTATGGATAATTTCGCACGATGTATGCAAGTAGTCGAGGCCGAGTAGAACATGACGCATAGCGCTCTTGATGATTTTCAAGGCTAAGAGGCGGTCTGGTCCCGCCTGATTTCTCGAGTAGTCGAGACTAAGTCCAAGAGGCTCCACTACTATACAACGATGCAGTCCTTCGGGGCGTGTGGTCCAAAAGTTATCGTAGTATTGTACCAGGTGTCGGCTGCCTTGATGGGCACGGTCGGCTGTGACAATCCTCTGAAGCATCACAATCTCGTTCGACTTTCCTGCTTGGATAGCTGTCGTGGTTTCTCGAGTCATTACCTTGACTGTAACGAATTGTTCGAGCCTGGTTCAAGGTAAACACTGCGATTGAACAAAGAAAAAGACTGGCAGACTAGTACTAACTTGGAATCGCGAACAAGCCAAGCGGTTACTAGAATAACAACCCCATCCTAACTTGCGTACAATGCAGTACCTCCAGTTGTCTAGCTGCATACCAAGCCAGGTGCGGGAGTAGCCTGGGTTATGGGGACCATCTTCACGAAGGTCTTCTTCGGGAAATCCGTGGTGCCGTCGGAAGCCGTCGGATGGTAAGCTTCCCACGAATACTAGCATACTCAGATCACAAAGAGTAACGAGTGGTCTAGTAAAGTGGAGGGTGCGGTTGGTATAAGAATGGAATATATAGGTCAATTAGTTACCGTAAGTGGTAGTCAGAAGCAGTTGAGTGGTAGCACCCAGGAGAACTTGTACTCTCGTGACGGTAAACTTCTGGAGACCTGAGGACTTTGTTTAAATAATACTGGGCGGCAACTCCGCCCAGCGGTAAGAACATGAATGGTGTGCGAACCAGAGCACATGATGAAGCTAGTACACAAGAGTTAAATAGGTTTAGCGGCCACCGCGGCAACTTACGCAGTTTGAATTAGTACAATGGACTTGCGCGGTTCAACCCTGCAGTTGGTGCGAGTGTAGGCGCATATATTCGATAACATCATGATTTAAATACGCACCCAGACGAGAAAATTACTAGTCAAATGTTCATATTTTTACTCTGAATCGTTTAGCTCTGGCCCAACTGTCACACTGTAGTCCAGTGGCCCAGCATGGCTTGATCAACTTAAAGTAGCCAAACAAAAGAAGCCTAACACCTGTCACGTGACAGGTGCGATAAGCTAAAATCGGCTGTTTTGTCGTCATTTCTCGTGTATGCATAGATGTAGCAGCCATTGAGCGCGATGGGCATAGGACCGGGACTTAGAGGAGTTTTATGCCTATTTTATGGCTCAGGGTGACTGTTATACTGAGAGATACTCGAAAATATGTTTTTCGGCTTTGTTTTTCTCGATCGTATATCACGTGACAAACAAGCCACACTCAAACCGCCCAAGTGGCGTATATAAGGACAGCCTCTCAGATCCCCATCCTCCATCAAACCACCTCACCGCTTCTCACATCGCTCCTCACCGAGCCTCACTCAACTCTACTTCCTAACACACTCTTAACTTTCAACTATCATGTCTGGCCGCGGAAAGGGTGGAAAGGGCCTCGGAAAGTGAGTCGGGTGTCTTGAACGTTGTTGGACTGTAAACTGATGAGGGGGCTGCGTGTAGGGGTGGTGCCAAGCGTCATCGCAAGATTTTGCGCGATAACATCCAGGGTATTACCAAGCCTGCGATTCGTCGTCTGGCTCGTCGTGGTGGTGTGAAGCGTATTTCGGGGCTCATCTATGAGGAGACTCGTAGTGTGCTCAAGATTTTCCTTGAGAGTGAGTCATCCCTTTCCCCTCCATCTGACTTGGTGCTCACGAATCTGCTTTGTTTAGACGTTATCCGCGACTCTGTAACATACACCGAGCACGCGAAGCGCAAGACTGTCACTGCGCTAGATGTTGTCTACGCGCTGAAGCGTTCTGGACGTACCCTCTACGGTTTCGGTGCATGAGCAGTCTTTTGTATATTCCTATCGCTTGGATTTGTACTACTACCTTGTTTTGTTGTCGTATCTTATTCGGTTTGTTTTGAAACTTCTTTGAGCGGGATGAAAGCTACGTGTTTGCTGTCGATCTAGCGACGAATATTAATACAGGTGGGACTAGGGTTAGGGAGACCTGTCTAGTACATGGAGCCCTCAGGTGGTTGAGGGAGCTTGCGGTTATGCGCGGAGGCCATCTCGCTGAAAATTCGATGAGCCTGTGAAGAACATGAGAACAAGTACGAATATGCTCACCGACGAATCTGAACAAGGATGGTTTCCAAAGTCGTGCTGCGTAGCCAATTGGCCAAGACGGGGAGCTTGTTCGGGTCAATCTTTCCTGTAGGTCCGACGAACGGCAAGTTGACTTTGGAGAGGAAGGTAATAGTCGGGGGGATATCTGGGTACGACTCGGAGCAGTGGATCTTGAGACTGTAGATACGGTTCTCGTGTACGGTCTACAGGTGGCGAAATTGGCGCTTGGTTAAATGACTGTGAGGAAATTACGGGTATGATGAGACGTACGTGTCCTGGACCGATGATGGTGCCGTTCCACCGACTCATCATAATGTCGTCGCTGTCTTCGAGGCCGTAGGAGCACGAGCCATCGCCAATGCCCTTTTCGCCTTTCTCGAGCTCTTCTAGGAGGCGAAAGTTACGAGGGACTAGTGAGAGTTATCAATATAGCACTCAATTGTTCAGTATAGCACCACAAACTAACCTTGAGCCATAGCTGAGCGTCGTGGATGTGGGCAAGGGCGTGGTGGGGTGCGAGGAGTCAAGTGTCTGTCCGCTGCTTAGTCAGCAGTACACTGCCCGAGCAATCCGCGACTTCTCCAATCAACCACCACCAAGTCCATTCGGTGGCCACCATTCCACATAGAACACACTATCTTACAAAATGTTTAGAGGTGGACAGGTTAACCCGTACGATGACATCGTCGGTGCGTGCTGCTTTTCGCATCATAATTCCATTTCAATTATCCATCTAACCTAACGCGTATATGATCGACAGTCAAAGCCACAGACGAGAACCAGACGAGCGAAAACTGGGAGATCTTACTCAACCTCTGCGACAAGGTCGCTGAAGAGGGCGAACAGGGGTGCGTAATAGATCGCAACACACGCAAGCCCGGGCCCGAACTTGATTTATTGACGTCACTTGTGGTATAATCTAGGGCACGCAACGTGATCGCGGCCCTGCTCAAGCGCCTCACACACCGCAATGCCAACGTCCAGCTCTACGCGCTCTCCGTGGCTGAGGCCTTGTCCAAAAACTGCGATATCACAGTCCATCGGGAGATGGCATCTAAAGCGTTCACCCAAGGTCTCGAGAAGCTTGCTACGGACAGGGTACGTTTCGCGCAGGATTGGCCCTTACGTGCCTGGGTAACTTGCATGGATCGCTGAGACACCGCCCTTTTTGTGGTATTTATTAGAACGGACACGACAAGGTCAAGAAACGCACGCTGGGTCTCATCAAGCTCTGGGCCGGCGAATTTGCGCACGATCCGCAGCTTGGGCTTATGGAAGAGTGTTACAACAGTCTCAAGGCCAAAGGAATGCGATTCGAAGATATTCACGATAACCCCGCTCCGCAGTACGACGACGAAGCGGCCCGACGTGAGGAAGAGGAGCTCCAGCGTGTACTCGAGATGAGCAAGGTCGACAAGGGTGGCCGAGATCGATGGAACGAGTATACGAGTTATGGTATAGGCGGAGCTAGCGGGAGCGGTTCTGGCTCGCAGCCTGGTGGGAGCAATGGACCGGCTTACACTCCTGCTGCGCAGCCTGCTTATACCCCCGCCGCGCAGCCAGCTGTAGCTCCTTCTTCCTCGCGTCAGCAGACAATCCCGGCCCCGGCTCCAGCAGCTCAAGCACCAGTTCCAACCCCAGCACCGGCCCCGGCTGCAGTAGCTCCCCTTCCCGCACAGGCGCCCCCACCTGCCGCTGCGCCAGCCTACCCTGCGACCAACAACGTCGGATCTCCAGTCGCAGAGGCTACTCCGCTTGATCCGTCTACGCTCCAAATCGTCAAGCGCGTCCGAGCGTTGCATGATTTTGCTGCGACCGAAGTGGGCGAGCTGTCGTTCAAAAAGGGAGACATCATCAAAGTCGTCGATCGGTGCTTCAAAGATTGGTGGAGGGGCCAGATTAAAGGTCGGACCGGGATCTTCCCGGTTAATTATGTGGTAAGTTTGCCATATTTTGGTTATATAGCGAGCAAGGATCATGACACTTGCTCTTTACTAGGAACCGCTCCCTGAACAGACTGCTGCCGAGTTGGCCAAGGAAGCAGAGACCGAAGCGTTGGTCTTCTCCCAAGGCGGCGCGATCGATACACTATTGCAGAAGTTACGCGAATTTGATCCCGCAGCTGAGAATTTGAACGATAATGAGGAGATCCAGGTTGGTTTTGAGCGGGTTTACGATTCATCTTGAGACTAATTGGCTGGGTTAGGAACTCTACCGATCGAGCATGTCGTTACGCCCCAAGATCCTCAAGTTGATCGACAAGTACAGCCAGAAGAAAGGTATGTCCACTGGGCTCGCTGGTTGAACGGATATTGATTGGACGTGCTTTTAGCTGAGCTTGTTGTAATGAATGAGCGATATGTCAAGGCCAGAAACACTTTTGAACGTATGATGGAGGAAAGTGTTGCGAAGCACAACCCTTCTGGTACGCCTCGCGCTTTCTTTATGTAGAATCAGGCACTCATTGTGATGCGCAGCTGCCGTGTACGATTATTCCCAACCCCCCGCCGGACCAGATCAATACGCCCAGGCCGGTAATCGTAGCACCGCTTACGGCTGGAACCAGAGCCTATACGGCCAAGGCGCGGGTGTGCTCCAACCAACCCCAGACCCCGCCGCGTATGCATACCAGCAGCAACAAGCCCAACAAGCCCAACAGCAGCAGCACGCTCAACAACAACAACCGCAACAGCAGCCGGCGCCAGTTGCGAACGTACCCCAAGAGTATCCGCCTCAACCGTACGGCCAGCCTGGATACCCTCAGACCCAAGACCATTACGTGCAGCAGTATGGGTACGCCGGGTATCAGCAACAGCCGCAGCCTGGTCAGGAGCAAGCGCAGGGACAGGGTCAACAGGCCCAGTACCCTCAGCCGTATCAGAACGCGCCTCAGCATGGCCAACAGCAGCAACAGCAGCAACCTGGCCAAGCTCAACAAGGGCAGCAGCAGCAACAACCCCAGCAGCAGCAACAGTACCTGCCCCAGTCCGGTCAGCCTGGGCTTCAGCATACTTATTCGTACGGCGGAGAGCAGGCAGGCGCTGCCCAACAGGGTCAGCCTCAACCTCAACCTCAGCAACAGGCGCATCCGACCGAACAGGCTCCTCAGCCTCAGCAGGCTCTGCCGGGGTACGGCCAGCCGCCCGAGGCTCAGCATGGATATGGTCAACCACCCGAGGCTCAGCATGGGTACGGTCAACCGCCCGAGGCCCAGCAGGGTTACGGCCAGCCGCAAAGTCCCCAGACCCAGACTCAAACCCATCAGCCAGGGTACGGTCAACCGCACGAGGGTCAGCCGGGATACCAGCCGCAGGGACAGGGACAGGCGCAAGGCCAGCCTCAGGCTCAACCTCAACAACAGCAAGGATATCAGCTCACCGACCCTGGCCAACAGCAGCAGCAGCCGCCTCAGCAACAAACTCAACACCAAGCTGCCGAACAGCAACAGCAGCAGCCCCAACAAACTCAGCAACAACAACCCCAGGAGGCCGCCCAAGCTCAGGCTCAGGCTCAACCCGCGCCCGACGCCGGCCCACCGTACTTCTGGAACGGCACGAACAACTACCCGAACCAAGGCGCGTGCCAATGGGCCGACTATTACCTCGGGGGCGGAGACGATCCGAGCGGGCTCGTGTACTTTACTGGACCGGACGGGAACGCGTTGACGAGTGTTCCACCGCGAGAAGGGTTTGGTGCGCAGATGAATGCTTTGCAGCAGGGCTTTGCGGGGGTCGGGTTGAGTGATGGACAGGGGCAGGCGCAGAGGGCGTAGGCAGGAACTTGGTGCGGTGTTGGTGGTTAGAAATTATACCTGGTGGCTTTTGTGAGCGATCTAGGAGGAATTACAACATTTTTGCTTTTTGAAGAGTCGCGATCCAATGAGAGCCTGATTGTGTGCCGCAAGACCATACTATGGGCATCAGGTCCAATGCAAGATCCAGTCGGTCAAAGACAAACGTTTTGTTCGTCGCTCAGCAACGTACGCGATTAGATTCAGTCAATCATTCGTTGATACAAACTAAATTTATAACTTATTGCGCGAACAACGGCTCAAAAACAACAATACACCCTCAAATCTAAGCCAAATCCCATTGATAAAATGTAGATCTAATATCGAACTACTGAGTTTCATTCATGGAGACTTCGACCCTACTCACCGTCCTAAAGTGCATACAACTAATCATCATCTCTAGTCTTGATATGGTGCGTCCTTTGAATCTGCCATCGCTGTTTTTTAGGCAACGTATAATGCGAAACAAGCTCGGCGAAAACCGTAAGGTCGCTAACATCCGGCGGTACATCGTTCATTTGGTCCTCTAATGAAATAACATCGTCGTCGATCCCACGCTCCAAATATATCAGGACAATCCCGAGGGAATACGCATCCCCTAGTCGCCCGTCGGTGCCCTTGTCGGAGCGGAGGATCTCGGGTGCGCAAAAGGGTGGAGTGCCCATGATAGCGTCTTCACCAATATAGGTGCTATGTCCAAAATCGAGGATCTTGACAACGTTGTAGCGGACCATGATCTGTGGGAAACTGTTACATAAACAGTCATTGCAAAGAAAAGCAAGTGGCTAGACTTACATTCGTACATGATAAATCTCCGTGCGAAAGTCCAAATTTATGAATGTGCGCTAAGCCCTCTAGGATCTGGTTGAACCAGTCGACCTTGGTCGAATCGCTCCATACGGTAGGCAGGAGCTCGAGTAAGGTGTGGCCGTGGTCTATCTCTTCTAGTACGATTCCGACGCCCTCGATTACGCCAAAGAACCGTACGACATTCTTGTGAATGCCTATCGTTCGAAATACTCGTAGCTCGGCAGCAAATTGCTTTACGACGTCGTCGAGAGATTGGTGTTGGACGACTAGTCCTCCTCCTCCTGGTGGGCTCTCGTACGGAAGATCCTCCTGCCGACTAGTGCTCGAAGCAAAATTAAGAGGTTGGTCTGCGTGTGGTCTTTTGACGATACAGCGAAACATCTGGGAAGATGCGCCCTCCTCGTTGAAAGGGTACAAGCCAGTAGTCCGGTTAAGCGCAGGGGGATCAGGAGGACCGTCCGAGGTCTCGTGCAGAGCAAGTTCTAAGATAGAATCTGGAGGCAAATACGAAGTCGACATAGTACTAGTGGTTGCCAAGACCTGTCAGAGGGTATATCAAAAGATCATAAACGAGCGCGCAGAGTTTGCAGGAGAAAAAGATAGCGAGAGTGGAACTGAGATGAGAGCTGGGGACTATATATACTATAGTCCTGAGAGAGACGGGGTGGCTCGGAAAGTTAGTTATGATCAGATATGCATCGGGGTGGGGGTGGTCGGGAATAAGCCTCGGCGCTTGATTAATTCCCTGTATCCCCGCTCGGAACGATCGCTTGATGCGGACCTCGACTTGGCGTCAGGCTGATCCTTCTAATTGTTCGGATTTAACCCCACTGTTCGCTTGGGTTTGAAGATCTCTATGTCATGTCTGCGAACAATCTCTCAGGCTCGGATTTCTCGGACTCGCCTGCCCTCAACTACCGCTGCCTATAGATGCACTCGCGCCTTTTCTTATACCTCAACATCTCAAAAATCTACAGACCCGAACTCTCGCGACAGATGGAACTACAACGAATCCTCTCTCTTCGACATCTCAGACTCCTCCTCCTCCAACCCAACCCACACAACAAACTGGCGTCGCATCACCTCTTCCCACCTCGCCAAAACAGCCATCAAAGAACCTCCGCGGCGAGTCAAAATGCTCTCTCGGGATTTTATCGACGACTCGCTGTACAACCCGAGCTACGGCTACTTTCCTAAACAGGCGACGATATTTACACCCGAAACCCCGTTTGAGTTTGGGAGCATACCGAATTCGAGGGTGTTCCAGCAGGCGGTGGCCGAGAGGTATCGGGAGTATAGGGTCGAGGCGGGGGTTGGGACGGGTCCGGGGAGACAGGTGTGGCATACGCCGACTGAGCTGTTCAAGGTGCGCCTTTATAATAAATCCCCATGTATATTGTATCTCATTTGGATATCTAAAAGCCATATTACGGCCACGCAATAGCCCAATGCCTCGTCTCCGAATACCTCTTAAAATACTTCCCCTATGAAGACTTTATCATCTACGAAATCGGAGCCGGAAATGGCACACTCGCCGAAAACGTCCTCGACTTTTTACGATCGGAGCATCCGGTCGTGTACGAGCGCACGAAATATCGGATTATCGAGATTAGCAAAAGTCTAGCTCAAAAGCAGATAGAACGACTGGAGAGAAGGCATGCTGGCGCGGTCGATGTGGTACACAAGAGCGTGTTTGATTGGACGGAGCGTGAGCCTGCGCCGTGTTTCTTTTTGGCGATGGAGGTTATTGTGCGTTTTTTTCCTGAGCTCGGTGTTTAAGCTGGGGTTTTAACTGTTCAGTGTGGTGACAGGACAACTTCGCGCACGACATTATTCGCTACGACACCCAATCTCTCCAACCCCTCCAAGCGATCGTCACAATCGACAGCCTAGGCGACTTTACCGAACTCTACGAACCAGCACACGACCCCCTCATCCACCGCTTCCTATCCCTCCAATCCCGAACCCATCGAACCCCACCCGCTCTCTCTCCCTCGCTCACAAACAACGCATTCACCCGCGCCATACGCCCCTATTTACCTTTTGCGCCCAACATGACCCAACGAGAGTTCATCCCGACGAGGCTCGTCCAGTTTTTAACGGTGCTAAAGGATAAATTCCCTCGACATCGATTGCTGCTTTCAGACTTTTCGTCCCTTCCGGATACGATCCCGGGGTACAACGCGCCGGTGGTCCAGACTCGGGTCGGAGACGTGATGGTCCCGTGCGAGACGTACCTCGTACACCAGGGGTACTTTGATATCTTTTTCCCGACCGATTTCGAACTTCTTCGGGATATGTATGAATGTATAGTCGGAGGAGGTGGGGAGACTGGTGACGACGCGCGGGCGTCGCCTTTAGCGAGCGTCGCATCCCCAATGCGGCTCGGTTCCAACTTTTTCTCTGCTCAAGGTCGAAGACGGCCCGTGGAGGGTATGTTATCAGCAAGCGGACTAGCTGTAGGCGAGCGAAAGAGTAATGTTTACACTCATCGCGAGTTTTTAGAAAAGTACGCAGACTTGGACGCTACGACGCTCCAAAACGGGGAGAACCCGATGTTGGACTTTTACCAAAATGTTAAATTTTTGTTTTAATCCGGGCCGATGCAAGTGTGTGTGTATGTGTGAGGTTCGAGCGAAGATAAGTTATTAGTACAAGTCCATAATGATGCATTATTGAAGAAAACAATCTACAACGGATTATTCAAAAATACACCCAGAGCAGATAGTAAAAAGAGCATTAGAAGTCGTGTACAAAACGAAAATAGCCCATGTTCATAAATCATTGCTATCTCTATATCCAATCATGATACTACCGTTGGAAACATCGCCTGGACCCTCATTTCGGCCTGCTCGAGCTGCGCAAAAAACGACGCCTTGATCTCCTTGACAAGGACCCGTCCGTCTACCCTCTTGCCTTGAGGAGTCTCCGTGCCCTGCGTCTTTTCCCACTCGAGGCCCCTTTCGCTCCTCTCGATTCGGACCATGCTCTGCTCCGCGCTCGTCCACTCGGCTTGTAAATCTCCGACCTTGTTCTTGAGCGCGCGCAACTTGCGTCCGGCTTCGGCCGCAGCGGCGCCGTTGACTTGAACGTGTTCCGAAAGACCCGAGAGAGATGTGGCGAGGATTTGGGAAATGGATCGCATGTGCGCGAGGTGGGGCAGCGTGCTCGACGGTGTAAGCGGTCCGGAAGGATAAGCAGGCGGCGCAGGCAAGATGGCTCGCGCAGTTGTCGACTGGCGCAGACTACGGTCGGCAAACGCCGGGTCGTCTCCATCTCCACCTTCATCCATATCATCATCAAACACGTCTCTAGGGTCTCGTTGCGCCTCCCATGATTCGTCATACTCGTCCTCGGGAACCGCGTCCAACGCACGAGACGACGTATACGCAGCAGCCGCCGGCTTATCCGTCAACGACACGTCCTCCAACGGCTCCAACGATCCAAGCCGGTCCGCTCCTCCCGGCTCTCCGTCAATCTTGCGAAACTCGCGTTCGTAGCTCATAAGGTCCCGAAGCTGGTCCTCTCGCTCGCGACGCGCGTCGTCGATATGCCTGATCATGTCCGTCGCGATTCTTTCGACTGCTGGCTCTACGCCACCGTGCATCGACGTGCGTCTGGCTTGGCTAGTCGTGGCGAACGAGGATCGGGTCGGGGAGGACGGGTCAATGTCCATGTGCTGGAGTTGGGTAATGAACCGGTCGAGGAATTTGACGTTTTCTTTGAGCGTGTCGATTGGGTCTGCGCTTGGAGTCGAGAGCGCGAATGAAGGCGGCGGAGGGGGCTTTGACGGAGACGACTCAAAGTCAGAGTCTAGGTCGTGAGGGTGCCCGTGCCCATGTCCGTTTAGCATATCATTCCGACTCGGTCTAGACGGAGTTTCGAGCTCGGAATGGTTGTTCATACCCATCATCATCCCTCTAAGTTCGCCTCCACCCAGCTCAGCATCTAATCCAAGTCCTCCCAACGTTTCACCCTCGCCCTCTTCCTCATCCTCATCCTCAAACTCGAGCCCAAGTTCATCCGCAAGCGCCCGCGAGTCCGAAGGCTCAGACATAACAGCCGCAGCCAGCTCGTGCGCGAGCGACGCGCCCAGAGTACTACTACCACGTCCGTTGGCACCTAGTAGCTGTCGTGAAGGCGATTTGCGAGGCTGCTTCGAAGATGCTGGAGCAAGAAAGTGTGAATCAAAATCCATATCTAGTTGATTTTCCGTTTGGTTTGTACAAGAGAATGTGGGACGTGGAGGGTGACCAGAGTGGGTTATATGAGATAGCGCGGTGTTGTGGGCTTGTGATACCTAATTGGTAGTTATCAGAGTTTCGGCGCTTGTTGTCGTGGTGGCAGCACGTGATCCATCTCCATTTCCACCGCCACAACTCTCAACTCTCAAGCAGTTTGCACAAAGCAATACAATGGACGAATATTGCAGGTTGCAACACAGCTCTATTACTCAAAGCTACAGTATAAAGGAGCATAACGTAAAAAAACAGCAGTAAAGACAGAAAGCACTAGGACTCTAATCCAATATACACATACAAACAAAGCCTCACTCCGTATTCCGTTTGAAAACAAGGTTCTTGAGGATATTCCACCCATTCACCTCCTCATTCTCCACCCGTCGATCGTCCAACTGTTCATCTGCTTCATCCTTGGACGTTTGGGCCTTGTGCCTAATCTCCTCAGCTTCGACAGTCCTGTCTAGCACCTTGCGAATCTCCTCGGCCGGCATAAGCCTGCCCTTTCGTCTTTCGGCCCGAGGTTCGCCACCTTCAGTCGCGGTGTTGGTCGAATATATGCTGACAGGCCGTGCAGAATCGGGTGCTTCGCTTGCGCCTCCGCCGCGTTGCGGATGAAATACACTGAGCAAAGACTGTCGACGACCTCGGCCCTGCGCAGACGTCTCACCCAACGTGACAGGGAGAGTATGAGAGGGATGGTGAGATTTCGGAGCTTGTAGGTTCGTCATCTCCAGTGCCTCTGAAATGGATTGACGCCGACCCCACGAGGACCCGGTAGCAAGTCGATCGGCAGATGCAGTTCGCACACGAAGCATACTCGGACGCGCAGCTCGCGAAGAATAAGACGAGCTTCGGTTCGGACTAGTCTCGCCTGGAGTCTCCGCCGGGGATTGGGTCATCGGAATCGCGATCCCGCTCTTCTCACTGTCTCTGGTCGCCATCGGCGAGCGGTCCTCGCCTTGTCCCTTCAGCTCGCTCTGGCGCTTCGTCTGGTCGTCTACGCTCGCTTTGACAGTTGCGGGATCGGCCGTTCCGGATCCCTGTAGGTTCAGCAGCAGACGATACATGAGAACCGTGTCGTCTAGATCAACCGGTCCCGATGGATCCCGAGGTAGCCATATCGCTTTGGGTGCTTGGTCATGGTAATAAGGACACTCGTAGGACGCACTAGTAAAGAGACGTTACATCCGTTAGTAATTCAAACCGCAAATAACAATCAGCGCTCGCCTTCCGTTTGGCGTATCATCCCACCGCGTAAGCGGCGGTTGCAAAACAACGAGGTCGTGAGGCCTAACATCTCCAAGATAGTTCTCGCCCTCAGCCAAAGCCGTCTCCGAGGGTTTGCTCGTAAAATATCCAATAATATTATTCGGCACCTGCCCGAGTTGCTGAGCAAAGTCGAGGAGCCCAAGCTGGCCGGGAAGTAATGCTGCTCTCCCCGTAGGCGTACTCGCCAGTACGCTGACCTCGTCGCTGCTCCCAGGCGAGTCCGGGCGTAGAATCTCGGCTCGAGATCCTGACCGAGATGTTGATCGACTTGGCAATCGAGAGAGCGAACGACTAGTTCCTGTACGTTTAGGCCTAATCGGTTCGTTCCGCGCACGGTGCACTGCGTCGTATTTGTGACTGATAGTTCCGATCCCAGGAGGCTTCCAGGTAAAGGTCGAAGGTGCCATGGCTGCTGTGGGCGATTTGAATGTTTTGATACGGTCGAGAGGGAGAGGAGCATCGGACGGTATAGCCCCGGTCGATGGTCTTGTTTCTTCGTTGGATGAGCGTTCTCCAGGAGCGAGAAAGGGCTCTTCGTGTCCGCATAAACGCGCACTTTCGGCGTCCTCTAGTCTACAGGTATAATCAGCGTAGCTCTAAGGGTCAGAGTACGGTTCACGAAGCGCACCTTGCATACCGAGATTTGAACACTCTGGTTGCCCAAATCTTTAGTATAATCGTCACTCCCAGCATCGTTCCGCTAATTCCAGCCCGAGCTTTGTTGTAATTGAGCAAATTAAACGCCATGAAGACCACCTAGTCAACTGTTTCAGTAAACAATCTCGTACGGGGGGCAGCAATCGACCATACATGGCTAAGGGCAAGTCCGTCCATGGAATAGCGTAGAACGCGGATTGTGATCATTTTCCCGTTGCCTACACAAGCTGTGAACAAAAGGTGCCTTCCAAGTCAATCCAATTACTCACCCTCGTAGAATCGCCGCGCATATACATGCAATAACTGGTTTCGGAATACCTATGCATCCACGTTAGAGATAATTAAAGTCACAAATCATCAAACATACGACGTTAGCTACAGAATAATAGATCAGCGCAAAGGGTATGACAAGCGGGTTAAGCACCGCAAAGATCATAACAATATGCATGGCAAGAAGGTGATTAGGCGTCCAATACTGTCATGTATAACACATCAGAGGCATAAACTTGACAGGAAGGGATAATAGCTTACATGGTAATCGATTGTCCGTGGTTGTGTACCACGCTTGCGTTTACGTGGAGTCGAAGCTGTTCGAACTCCAAAAACGTATGTGATTAAGGGTAACTATGAATTTCGGTCGGTCGACATGTTCAAACCTAGATGTCAAACCACTTACCCCAACTTTAGAAAAGCAAGACACGAATGCCCATCAGTTACAACTCTTGTCCAACGATATGCATACATACCTAGCCCAAGTTGCATCATGTTCTAAAGCCACGCCGTTTCTTGTCAGTAAAAGTATCACTGTATACACTAAACCAAGCACTCGCCTGCAACGACGTCTGCAGAATGACTGTTCCACGAGAGCTTTATATCAATACCAAGCCCGGATATTCAAACAAGAAGTACTACTCACGCCAACTAGCGTAGAACGGCGCTGCAGCAGGAAACGCTTCCGAGACTACTACGAACGGGTCGGGGATCTTTTGTCGAAAAGCCAACAGAAAAGTACGAAAACTAGTCAATCCGCTATACTCCCGTAATTTCTCATAAATAAGGCGGTGTATAGTGGGGTCATTTGCGCAGCTTACATGCAAAAGAAGATTCTGCTCACAAGACGGTCAGAAATATGAACTCGTTGAAACAATATAAGCTTACACGATGTTGAGGATTAGCCATTTATAGTATCGAATCAAAATGCCTAGGAGAACAAAAGCGTCACCAGTCTATACTTCGGAACAACATTTGGAGGTTCGCGTCGACGCACCGTTGTGTAATCCACTGAAGGTGACTTCCGTTTGTGCCTTTCGGCCAATCGCAAACAGGATAACAGGAATAAGAATACCAAGACCAGCCACGAGCAGGGTGGGAATAAGACCAGTAATTAGGTTTTGCGCATTTGGGTTACGTTCGAAAAAGCCTTTCTATAAGAGCGGGAGAGGTACGGTGCCATAAAGGCCGAGAAGCAGATTGGAGTGAGGAAAGCAAACTAATTAGCCAGTGTCTAGGGGCGCATAAACCTACTTACAAGCGGCGGGAAAACAGCTTCGAGCGACTTGATCGACACCAAACCAGTAATGAACGAAATCGGGAAGATCCAAAAAATCTGGAAGGCCCTGCGGTACTTGAGTATAAGCACTTTACTTTAGGCATTCAGGGAGCCTTCGTCTAACTTACCACACCGCCGCCCCAACTAGCCAATCTCTCAAAAACCTATCATCTTGGGTTATCGAGTGTCCTCATATCAGTCCATCGGTCGACTTACTGAGCAGCAAACTTTCCCTACAACAAAAATAATCAGACCCGGCCAAGAGAAATAACTGATATCGACCGGACGTTGCACCAGGCGCTAACGTACCTTGACCAGTCGTTCCCAGTCCAGATCCGTCGTCTGTGGTGCCATAACCACTAAACAAGTCAACGGCTTTCCCGGGCGATGCTCTAACAAGCGCGCCGCGCGCCGAGCATCTTCCCACCGCTTAAACGTAACAAAGGCTGAGCTGGCAGGCTCAATCGCCGTGGGCCGTTTTTCAGAAGGTTGACCTATGGGCGACTCTGAAATGTGGCCAGATTTGCCACAGATGACGGACAAATATAGTTAAGAAAATGAACAAATATTAAAATCAGTGCAGCTCCTTGTGAGGATGAGGAGTTGAAATTTATACTTACCGTCGCCGGAACTTGGAAAGTCTTTGTTCATTTCCGTATCCTTGCCCACATCGTCTTTACGCTTTGGTTTTTCCTTGGCGTCAGGCAGAGGGCGATTTTTGTATTCTTGAATGCGCTTTTGGAGACGCTTGATCCTAAAAGGGCGGGAAATAATTATTGAGTCCCATCTGTGAGCCGCAAGGTCAGAGGTTTCGCGACTTTGCACTTACCGCAAGAACGACAAATCTATTGTTGGCAACTCACTCGGATTTAACAACCCTACCAATTCCAACGGGTATAAGAAAATTGAACGCTGGCGGTTATAAGGGTGAAATCGCTGCAGAGTGTCCGAAGGAAGTGAATGCAGCGCCGTCCAAATCGTGTTATCCAGAGGACGAGACTTGCGAGACTGAGATGATTTGTGTTGAGAAGGAGAAACATGACCGTTTGCAGGTGAGATCAGAGACGAAGGAGCTAAGGGCTTGGATGTTGGTGAGGTGGGAGAAACAGCAGGGCTAACGAGTTTAGAGTCGATGTTGGCGGTTTCATTGCTTTCGCCCGAATTTCCACGTCTTTTCTTGACCCCCGTGTCAGTGGGGCTCCCCGTGTTACCTCCTCCTTTGCCTTCCTTCGAACTCCCTTTCCTCATATCCTCCAATTTCAGCTTTATCCAAGCAGAAGCGCCCCTAGCCCAAACGCCTATGCCATACTCCGCATCCCGAGTTTGCGCGAGCTCGACGAACGGTCCGATTATACTAACCAGCTCGTTGGTCTCGGAACTCCTATCAGGCTTCCCCCAAACCAGTATCTCGACCACCCACCAAGCCCTCTCCAAGCGATCTCGAAACCCGCCGAGCCAACCACCACCATCCTGGTCGCCGGTTACATTCCGAACGCCTTTGTGTCGCAGCTCTTCCCGAGCTCGCTGTCTTCGACTCAACTCTCCTTCCCGATAGTTCCTGCTCTCTTCCTTCGCACGCCTCGCCATTTCCTTGGCTACTCCACCCATGACCGCCTTTGCCAACAAAATATGGGCCGCCTCTAGTTCCTCCATCTCCTTCTCCCGCCTCTGAATCAAATCCGCGAGACCGCTAAGTTTAGGCGCAAGGATGATGTTTTCGATGAGATCCTCTCCTCTCTTGTTAACCCATTTAACGTCTTCTTTAGTCATCTCGAACTCTCGAATCGCGGCATCCTCTTGAGAGTCCGGATTAAGTGGTAGGCCCTTGCTCACCGCCGGGTTGATTTTGTGCAGTTTTCCATCGTGCGGTTTCGGCACATCAGTGCGGACGGATACCTTCCCCTTACGAGACGGGATAATCTTTTTCCAAGACTTGGTTTGGTTCCCACCATCGTCCGGTTCTCCAGGCTTGAGTGGCTCGGGAAGATATCTACCAAAGTACCACCGGAGCATTTTGGGCTCGCGTATATTTTGAGGGATATTGGTGACCATGACTGTTCGGCATCTTAGACTATGGTCTGGCCGGGCACCGTCAGGATTAGAGGTTGGAGGACGTATTGGGGCCGGTTCGGGCTGAAGTGGGAAAATGGTGCCGGTCGTATACGCTCCCGCAGGGAAAGATGACGTGTCCTCAGGGGCTTGAGCTAATTTCGGAGAGCTGGGCTGACCAGGGGACAAAAGCGAAGACGCGGCAGGGGCCGGAGCGTGGCGAGCAGCATACTCCCGGTTTTTAAGCGAGCCAAGAACAAACCAAGCTAACAGTAACATCCAGGATACCGTGATCCAAATTAACTAGAATAAACGGGTGCAAGGTGAATAAATTTTATCATAAATCGAAGTAGCAAGACGAACCATGACCATGTGAACCCATAGAATATCCCTCCCACCGCCAGTTAAGCCAGAAACCAAGGTGGTAAGCGAAGCTCTGGTGATATCACTTCTTTTGATATCTGGGGGTGATAGGACATAGTGGATCGGGAGAATGACGACGAGAGTAGTACAGGTATGAAGTGCAGTAAAATAGACTACAAAATATCCGTCTAAGGTCAGAGTAAATATGAACTCAATGAAGCACTTACAGCAAGCTTTAAGAAATCTAATATACACTGCAGCATCTACGCCAGAAAGTTGTAGGAAGACTTGGTCTGGGGTACGTAGGACTTGCCATATCCAAGCAAGTGGCCACTTGGGATGAGGAGGGGACGGTACCGCAGCCCAACACCGGCCCATGTATAAGCTGCCGGTAGCCCCGTGTTGGCATAACGTTAACCGGACAAAAGGCAACAACTCACTATGCGTTGGTCCAGTTTTCTCTACTCCCAAGAGCTTTGATCCCCTCGGCGTCTTGGGGCGCGAGTTCTCGTGTTTCGCCAGTATCAGAGGGGTCGGTGCGAGCCGCCTTGCCTCTTCCTCTTCTCCTTGGAACTCGACGAAGTGTTTCGACGAGAGTAAGACATACGGTACCGACTATAATAGCAGCGTATGTTTGCTGGAGCAGCCCACCATATGTAGCTGCCCCTCGGTCGTAAATCGTGGCCATGGGGTGACCCCGTCGGTCGTGGTACGATTGGGAGTTCCGAGTTGCCGATTTGGCATTGCTGTCGGCAACCACGTGATCAAGCTACCTGTCGTGACGTAATGTTTGGCCAACATGATCGTGATGCTAATTCTCAAAATGGAAACTATTCGCGCAGATCTCTATACTCGTAAACTACCCTACCTAGCCGACTGCTGTTTGCTCAGTAGTATATAGGCTTAATTATCCTCCATCGTGGATATACCAGTTAATACACCCGAGAATTAAATTAACAAAATGAAGATTGCCGTGCCCTGGGGATGGAGGGAAAGTGCTCTTCAATCATGCGTGTATTCATAAACACTCATATAGTGGCCGGCAGGTAGCCCTCACCAAACCCCAAGAGTAGGTACGCCCAGACTGTCGACTCTTTCGATGCAAGATGCTTCACAGCCAGGGAGCGATATTGTCGATGCGCCGAGCCGTCTGACACACGGAGGTGATGCGATGTCAACCTTCATGGGACATTCCTTTCCTATACTGCTCAGGGGTCACCACTAGTAATAGAGTCTTCTTCCAGGGCTGGCTGCTACGTAAGATGTTCCACGCTCTCCGTATATGCGGGCAATTGGGCTCTACTGCCTCACCTCGCATCACCCGTGGGATCAGCGAGGTCTCTACTTCAGTACTATACATTCCTTGCGGTCGTCGAGCAGGCGCATCACAAGTTGTACTATTTCTCTTGTCTCCTCCGTCAAGCTCGGTTGGTGAACTGGTTTGGCCCAGGATACGATCCACTCGTGAATTTGCTGATTGTGAACGTATGCTAAACTACGTGTACCAACAATGTCCAAAAGAGTCCAGGTACACTGTGCAAGAGTCGGAGTCCACAAAGTGCAGAAGTATGGAAATTCGTGAATCAAATGTCTAAGAGGAGGTAGTTTTGTTATAAGGTGGGACAAGGAAACTAGTAAAACCAGTTCCTCCGTTGACACTGGTATGATAGCAGTACAAATGTATCCGGAAGTTGTCCGATGCCCCCGTGTTAGGTTCGCCAAGGTAAGGATAGTTGTATCCGTATGTTGGATTCGTCGCATTCACGTAGTACTGTCCATAACACCATTTGGCAGGGGGATTCGGTCCTTGATAGATCTTCTTCTTGGGAATAGTACCTCCCAACCAGCGGATGTCGACCTCACCACCTGTTTCGTCAGAGACGAAGTTGAAGGGGATTGACTTCTTGGTCGACATATCCTTGGCACTTGGGCAAGAGGCGGTACCCAAGAAGTACGGAGGCTTGCCAGAAGCGTTCTGCACAAGCAATTAGTGTGCTCAGCAGCTGAAGGTAGCGCAGATGATGATCAACTCACAGTCACCGCAAGGCACTTTTTCAAGCTGGGGACATAGAACCGGCCATACACCACGCCGTCTGTGTTGGAATCTGGGTTCGGCTCTTGGGCATAGTTGGGGCTGCACGTCTAAAAACCAGATCCCGCCATTCCTTAGTAAATACTTCTAAAGATGAATGCGAGCGAGGCGCTGACCTGGAAGTCAGCATAGATGGGCGGATGCCCCGAGGGGTTCTTTTTGTCATAGGCCACTTCGCCCTTGGAGTTGAAGTAGTATGGAGGGAATATGACTATAAAGGCACTATGTTATGGGCCGCTATGTGCTAGGAGCGTAACGCTACTTACGATCCTGCCCACCCTTCGGCACAAACCCACTCGTTGTAAAGCGACCGCCGTATCTCCTTACGCATGTAGCCTTATCGTAAGGAGAAGGCGTGCTATGCACAGAGCCAAGGCTAAAGAGTACAATAGAGAGCAACGAGACAATGGCCATTTTTTGAGGCGGATACTAGTACGGGGTATTCTGGAGAGTACACTAATTGAAGGTGGTTAGTGAGCTGCTTATATAGGCTCATGGGGTCGTGACGGCAGTGTCGCAAACTCTCCCAATTACCGGAAGTGTTGAGTACCTCAGTCACAGGGCAGTTATTTTCGGTCAGGGGAAATGATCGATGATACATCAAATGATGGCTTGGCATACACCTGATCATGAAGGCGGTGTAAATCTCAGGTTTGCACTCGCTCTTTTGCAGATTCTCAATCCACGCGGGCTGAACCGAGCGTGGATCATTCGACCGGGTCCCCAGGTCGCTCAAAGTGTATGCAGCCGGTCGAGTTCATTGGTCCTGCGTGTGCCCCGGTGCCCCAACCACACGAGGGTCTGAGGCTCTGCTTGACCGCTCACAACTAGCGACGAAACCGTATTTCGGGCTGGGTCTAATCATCAGGTACCTTCTTTTTGGTTTGGACAGCCTCGTAACCAACATACACAAACAATTGCAAGGTGTAGCGATTTTACAGAACAAAGCAGAACACACAAATCACAGAGATACAGCAAAACATACTTTTAGAACAACCCTCTAGTCATCATCCTCAAACCTAAGCACTTGAGCATCTTCATCGACCGCGACGGTCCTATATCCACCCCTCGTCGGATACCTCCCGGCACTTCTGTTAGGGAGCATGGAAGTGACCCGCGCATACAGGCCGCGTGATACCGCAACCACCACAACAGGTACAGACGCCAGGGTTGAAACAATTCCGCCGTCGTCCCACGGACGTTGGTATGAGCCTTGTTCGGGGAGCCGAATTCCACTGGTTCACAAAATTAGCAAATGTTGACTTGAACGCGAGATCAAGACTTACCCAGTCGCAAAGCCATGTTTCTTGAAGTGAAGCCCGACAAGAGTAGCAAACGCGATGGGGAGCAGGATAATGAAGACCCAGAACAGGTATCCGTGTGAGCCGATACCAGGGCACGGGTGTTCTGCCCCTCGGTCCCTGCGATCTCCACCCTCGCAAGACGAATGAGGGATCTTGCGGTATGCGGTCCGCTCATACCATACAGTCTCGTCTCCAGGACAGTAATCATCGTCTGGCAGGGCTTCTGCGCCAGGTGTAATGACGCATTCTCCAGCGCTGTTGCGAACGTAGTTAAACTCGCTGAAGAGAAAGGTCAGGTAAGCAAGTAAAGCACGGTTAACCTTCTTACCATTCGAAATCCGATGCAACGCAGGCGCAATTCTTGACTAGCTTTTCGGGTATCTTGGGCTGGTTACCGACATAGCAATCTCGGTCTCGGAGGCGGCGGTGATAGAGCACCTGCGTAACTGGTTAGCGCCAAGTATACGGATACGAAACCATATGTACCTGTCGTCCGAATAAACATTTTTCCTCTCGTTCTTCACTTGGGCTCCAAAGCTCAAAGTCATCGTTTGCCGGATGTTCCGGATCCAGGACACCTATATGACGTCAGACAGCTTCAGCTCATAACCCAAGTGACTCACATTGCTTGGTAGTAATGGCGGAAAAGTCGATATGCACCGCAACAGACGTATCGCGATCATTCGCCTTGTGT